>VDFB02288048.1:0-23015 GCA_007258455.2 Sequoia sempervirens | reverse complement strand
AAATGCCCCCTTGCAAGGGGAAAGTCAGAAAATTTCCCATAGGAAAAGGTGCTCCCTTCTCGGAGGAAAGTTTCTCCAATTCTTTCTTTACGAACCCATGATGAAGGAAAAGTATTCTGCTAGGGGTCCTTGTTGAGGAATGCAATTTTTGAAAAATAGAGATTTTTAAGAAGAGATTCATTGGCCATTGAGTAAACCTTTTTTAAATCAAAGCTATATGGTGGCCCCCCTTAGGAGGGTGTGTGTCAAACACAAAGGCACGTGACATCCTAAGGAGATAAAAGCAAGAATGGAGGTGATGTAGCCCATGAAACATGATGAGATGTAACCATGGTAATGTTGTCGCACATGCAAGGGACAACACATGAGTACCACAACATCATGAAGCAAGAAAAGAAGAGAGAAAGATAAAAAGAAAAGGAGAAATAAGGATGTAACGAACAAGAGACAGGGGGATATGATATCTCATGGTCAGAGCTACTCACAAATATAGATAAATAGATATAATAATATATAAATGAACTATCATCAACCCCCTACTATATCAACCCATATGAAGAAAGGTACGTGAAAGAAAAATGAAAATAAAAAATTGGGTGAACATGGAAGGGAGGCCTAAATGCCTCCAACACTTTGCATCATCCTCAATTGTCAAAAATCACTACACGACAAAGAGAAGAATGATGTGAAAAATAGAAGAAGTTTTATGACACAAAAAACACTCCTATATCCAAGCACCTACAAAGATGACAAGGATCATCTAGTAACACATAAAATAAGCATGGAGAACACAACACACACATAATCTAATCTACATATAAAGAAGAGGTGTCGTGCTAGTCCTCATCAACCAAGAGGTCATCGTTCTCCCAATCTAGGTCATCATAAGGGGAAGGAAGATGAGCCTACAAGGGCATAACATCAAGGGGGTACTCTTCGACCCTCCTGTAACAAGAGCCAAGGAAGAAGGACCCTCAAGGTCTTCTTCACTTAGTTCTGATAAGGCCAAGACATCATCTACAAAGTTGAACATGCACTTTATAGGAGTGCCATGTGTTAACTCAATGAGCAATGGAGGTGAAGCTCGAGATCCACTGCTAGCCTCACTGAACAATTCAAGAGCGGTGACAAACTCCGGGGACATCAGGGTTTCCTCTGTCAATAGGATGGTGCAAGTCAACACAGAACCACCCTCTGAAGAAGGAAATCCCTTCTTCTGAACCCCATTGCTATTAGGGTCTTCCTTTATCTTTCACTTCATCAGAGGATGTGATATCCCCACATATGAGGTAGAGGGCATGGAGGAAGTGGAGAAAATTGTGACAGACACCACCAAGGTGTTCGACATGTCCATGGGTTTAGAGAAAGGTGGGATGTCCGTAAGGGACATCAGGAGGGGAGGCTCAAGCGAAGGAGCAATGAATACTTGCACCCTCTTTGGGTGAGGGTCATTCACGCTCGTCGAGGGAGCCGAAAGCAAGACTGAGGCAGAGGGAACTGAAGCAAGAGTAGAAGAGGAGGAAACAATAGAGGATGCCGAAGCAGGAGCTATTGGATCCTCTTCCTTCTTCTACAAGGCATCCTACTCAATGACCAAAGCCTTCCTTCGACACTTGTTCTCCCACACAAGGTGGTTTCCACAACTCTGGGAGCTAGAGGCTGCAAACTAAGTAGGGACAAAAGACTCTTGTTCAACCATTAGAGTATCCATCACAACCATTTTCAACAAAGGGAGGGACTCTTGGATAGGAATAGGAGGAATAGATGGAGAAGATGATGCAACAACAATAGGGGGAGTAGGTTGGAGCACCTCAGTGGCAGGCCTCTTCCTGTTCATTACCTTAGAGGTGGGAGCAGTAGGAGTTCGTGGAGGCCGAGAAATATAAGATTCTCCACGGGGGATCTTCCCCTTACCATAAAAAATAGGCCAAGGAACCGTGGGTAAGATAGGAAGTTCAAACGTCAGATGCTTGGGCTTTCACCAAATGAGAACTATTGGACTTACTAACAAGTGCATAGGGGTGGAAGTCGATGGCGCTACAATAAGGTGGGAGGAAGCAACAAGTGGAACAATAGAAGAAGAAGAAGAA
Organism: Sequoia sempervirens; assembly: GCA_007258455.2. Taxonomy (NCBI): domain Eukaryota; kingdom Viridiplantae; phylum Streptophyta; class Pinopsida; order Cupressales; family Cupressaceae; genus Sequoia; species Sequoia sempervirens. The sequence continues at coordinate 20,925 of VDFB02288048.1, read as the reverse complement.
GGGTCCTGAGCGTGGGTAGGCTTATCCTTCCCCTTTTTAGAGGAAGAGGTAGCTTGCTGCTACACTACAAAGTGAGTCATTTTTGGCTACACCTTGCCCTTGGTCTTATACTTAATGTAGTTTTGATAAAGCAAGTCCATCATTGGAGGAAGCAGATCAATTGGGGTGGGCCAAGAATGATCCAATGAATAACCCCCACTGGATAACAAGGACTAACACCCAGTGTCATGTACGACATGCATGACAACTTCATGAGAGAACTTCAGGCAATTATGAATGAAAAAAGTGATTATGTTCATGGAAGCCAGCCAAGGGATACTTGACTTCACCTTGAATAGATCAGATTCCAAAATGACATTGAAAGTAGTATCCATATCCCTAGGTCCCACTAGGACAAAAAGAGTTATAGAGCCATACGAAGCAAGAGAGAGGCTATTGTGAGTATGTATAGTAGTTTTTTTCTTCTCATACTGTAAGAAAAGTGACAGTGTGGAAATTCCTTCCTAATGCAAAATCCTCAAGAAAGAAGTGTAGAAAAAAAAACACATTCATTTAACAAGTTATATACATTTGAGATGCACATTCCCAGAACAAAAGGACAGAAAAAGAATTCTCACACAAAGATAACACTAGATATACATGGGAAAAACCTTATGGGAGAAAAACCCACCACACCAAGTAAAGTCACTTTGTATTATAGTAAATAGATTACATACAGAGTTATAGACTTTACTCTTAGATGTTAACCTACAACATCCCCTTGGTTGACCTCTAGTCATAAACATGCATGCTCACAATTACAATGATTGTAAAGCATACCATGAATCAACCAACAACCATTAGGGTTTCATTTAATTTTTGTTCCTTCACCGACAAGCTTCCTCCATCTCGGGCCATGCATATTGCCAGCAACACACATCGAGCTGCCTTGCATTAAATTTCGGTTATAGAGAATATTACTATATTCGCACTCTGTCAACCCCCAAGTCAGTTCATGCAATAAATGCAAACATATCGCTAATAGAAAAAAAACTTTCAGCCAATGATTGTTGATGTACAATAGCTATGTTAAATCAACAAATGAAATCATGCCACGTGTCGACACATCACTCGTCCATCACCTTTGATTGCCACACCAAGTTATCGACTCATTTCATGTGGTCCCCACTATCCACACGACATCCATGTCACTATCGTACAACTGACGTCACCATCCACACAGACCGGTTCCACCATCCATCAGTCATGTCACCCAATCGTGAGAAAGCCAAAATTTACAACCTCTAGTCAGAGGTTAGAAAACTCCAAGATGTCGCGACAACAAAGGAGATCACCTTATCGGGAAAAAGTTTAACTTCACAACCTCCAGTGGGAGGTTAGGATTTTCCCAAAACCCACAACAAGCCGATATTGTTATTGCCTAGTCAGGGAAAACCCAAACTTCATAACCTCTACCAAAGGTTAGGAATTTCCTGGATGTCGCAACAACAAGAAAGGAGATTAGCTAGTCAGGAAGTTAAGAAACTTCCAAACTTCGCAACAAGGTTCCAAGCTTAGAACATGTAGTGATCTCATGACCAGCTTGATGTTGCCAAATTACTAACTTTCAAAACCCCGCAACATAGGTTTCAAGGTTCAAGTTTTAGGTGACAGACAGATAATGAAGACCAAAAAAAGGGAAAAAAATCAAGTCTTTAACAGAGGTTCAAGCCAACAAGTTGAGGCACATTTTCCAACACATACTCCTCCCTCTGTAATGAATTTAGCCACAAAGTCTCCTCTATAATAACATTCACTCAAATCGCGAGGTTGACTAGGACTCCTGTCATAATGTTTCCATTGAGGCGAGCAAGAATATATAAGGGAGAGGCTTTGTTATTCATGGGTAAGTCCTGTGAGGTGAAAGTCACATATGGTGAGCTAGTCATATGTTGAGGGGGAGGACTAGGAGTAAATGTGACCACATTTATGTATGTCAAGGCCTTAGGTGAAACATCAGAAGGATCATATTAATTAAGTTCATAGAGTCAAACAAAAATGCGTCTATATAAATATGCAAATCACTATTCACCTTAGCCACTAACTTATTCACATTCTATTTCTTTCCATCAAGACAGATGGTACCGTCATCGATGGTATTCTATATCTCATGATGTAGGTGCGTATAATGCTCAATATCATGCCCATAGACAAGATGGCATTGGAAAAATGCATTTTTACCAGTCAGGATAAGGCTCTCTGAGAGGTCGAGGATCTTCTAATGTTATAATTTTATCCTTCAATAGCTTCTGCAGAATAGAGGAGTAAGATTCAAATAGTTTGGTGAACTATTTGTTGCACCTGAGGCCTCGATTGTTAGTCACAGTGACTACATTTGTAACAAATTTTCCTTTTCCTGAAATGGACACTATAGATCTTCCTTCAAAACGAGAGCACGAGGAGGATCCCCCAAACTAAACAACCATTTGTTGATAATCCCACAATGTAGCACATAGATGTGCAAAAGAAGGATATTTCATCAAGGCAAATTTCTCCTACCAAAATTGTTGCAAGTTGCCTATGAACACCTTCTGTACATCCAAGTTAGGCAGTGGGTATGAGATTTGTGAAAAGAGTGCTTGGTATCGCACAATGAAATCAATGATCTTCTCATGTTGTCCCTGCTTACATTGGATGAGATCCGAGAAGGTCATATTTAGACCAATGTTAGCTTGAAATTTTCAGAGAAACTAATTTACAAGTTGGTGGAATGAGAATATACGATTTTCAAGCAAGGGACAATACCTCTCTACTACTATATCCTTGAGAGACAGAGGAAAAGGCTTAGCCATCAGAGCATCATGATGAAAGAAATCCGTACACATAGCACTAAAAGTTGAAACATGTGTTTGAGGGTCTCCTTTACCACCATAATTCTCAAAGTTAGGGATTTCCATCCCTTGAGGGAATGAAGTGTTCAAAATTGTCACTGTAAAAGGGCTATGTCAGAAGAAGGGCTGGAAGATGGGTTGGGAAGAGGCTTGAGATAGATTCACCAATTGATTTTGCATCTGACCCATATTCTATAGGAGAGAATTTAGAATAGGGTTAGAGGATGACAAAGGACTAGTGGGACCTCCACCAAAACCATCACCACTGGAACCACCTCTAGAACTACCTCTAGAGACATTGTCGTGAACACTTCCAAAACCACCGTCAGGGCCACCAACGTGGCCTCCACTGGAGCCACCATCATAGCCTTCTCCAAAGCCACCACCATGACTACCACTGGAACCACTGCCAGACATACCAAAACCACCAACCCCCATTCCACTGGAAATTATACTGCCAAAAGCAGGGTTGCCCCTAGGAGGAAGGAATTCAAACCCTAGAGGTATCCTACTTGCTTTGATAGTAGGGGGTGGATCAAGAGAAAAGATATTAACAAAAGGGCCCGTCTTAGCCATGCATACTGACGTCATGGGCATCAAGACACTAATATGCATTTCATAGGTGTCATGCTCATGACCTTGAGTAATACTTGACCAAGGATTGTAAGAGGGCACATATGCTTCCACTAAATTGGTAAGGCCACAGAGAAACTATATGCCTATCTAATATTTTTCTAGCATATATCTGATCTTATTAACAACCCTAGTGAGCCTAGTCATGCTTTGATTTCTACGTAAATGATTTGCAAGATCCAACAACCTTCTATCTAGAGCCATGAGATTCTCCATGGGAATAGGGATGACTTCATTCTCATTTAGAGGCAAAGGTGAAGGGGAGGCAAGAGGGGTAGGGGCATGAGTGCTTTCATCAAACAAACTCGTCTCTACCTCCGATACCATCTCCTAAGAAGCAAGAGTCGAAGTGACCCTCGTAAAGTCCATTCCTAAGTTTCGATGTCGTGCACTCCTAAATATGCACCCAAAGGTTATAGATTGAGTTTTGAAGCTCATAAAGCTTCACAACATGCCAACTTACAACCTACATAGACATGAGGAAGAGGACCTCAACACAAGGGAATGAGTATCACAAGGTTCACATTGGGTTCACCAAAATGTAGAGGAGGGGGACCAAATGCTTAGGATGTTGGGTCCCAGAAGGGTCTAGAATGATTAGCTTCCTTGATCTACCTCATGCTAAATGGAAGGTTTAGAAAAGTTGTAAGAAGTTTAAGGTAGAGAGAAAAGAGCACTCTCAATACCACTATCTTTCTACTAACCTGAGAGGTTTGGGGAATTAGATGAGCAAATTACTAATTCAAAAATGAGACCCTAGTAGCCCTCTGCCAGAGGACCCCAATGTGGAAGACAAATGATAGGGTGACATGCTAACATCCTAGTTGGGTGCCGACACCAGTATGGATAGAGAGTACAAAATATAATCAAGACTGACAAAGAATTAACTACAACATGATAAACAAAGTATTAAACAATAATGAAAAGCATGAAGAAGCTGAACTATTAAGAAAGCAAGAAGAATACTTTAACTTAAAAAGAGAAAGTTGACAAGAATGGAAAAGGTGGTAGAAAATTGAACTCACGATAGGTCCAGTTCTCTAGCAAGCTCCATATGAACAAAAATCCTACACACAACAAAATGAGAAAAAATGTTAGGGCTGTTTCGGGGCTTGCTATAATGAAACCCCCATTTTGGTGTTTCCACCTCCACGAACGGCCAAATAGATAGAGAAATATAAATACAATAAAGTGTGGAAAAAGATATTTTTGAGCACTACGAAGAGCACTATGCTACTCAAATCCAACAATAATGAAATAGTAAATGAATAATACCACCCTCAACTAGAGGCACTCAAGGCCAATGAGAGAGGAATACAAGCTTACAACCATGACAAAGTCAACGTAGCCTTAGCGATGCTGAAGGAAGTCTCTTTAGACACCAAGTTGCAACTTTTGTGGTAGATGTGAAGAATGTTGTGATGTTGGAGTGAAAGAGTTGATAGTGCAACAAGTAGCCAAGAAGTTGCAAGGATATGCTCAAGAGTTGTGTAGAAGCATGATAAATGTCAAGAATGTGAAGAAGTTGGAATGAATAGGAAATATAGGAATTTGAAGATGATTTAGGAGGGAAAGAGTCATTCAAAGGTTGGTTGGGAGGCACAGATACATTATTTTTTTCCCCAAATGGAAAACATAATGCCTTTGTAGATTTCAAAGGTAGGAATCATGTTAGGACGACAACGTGCTACGTAGACGTTGGCACACCACACGCGTGTCCTTGACAAAAATTCCTCCACCGACACTACAGACATGCACCAAGTGGATGGAGTATGGATGAAGGATGTGGAATTACATTGTCAAGTTTGATTTTTCTTAGGTGAAGGGTGTAAAAGGGGAATTTGCAAGGGGGGTGCAAATTCATGCCTATACAATTGATTTTTTTTTTATGAGCAATAATATTTTATATCATATTTGCATAAAAACTTCAAATTTCCATATTGTAGTAGTTTGCATTTGTTATCCCCACTTGAACATGTGTTTGTACCAACCTATGATGTGGTGCCTATGTGGTAGACATATGGCTAAAGTGGTTTACCTCAAGGGGGGGGTTCAATTGAACTAAGTTGGTTTAACCTACTAAATTATTATATAACTAACAAGAAAACTAAAAAAATGGGTTTTTTTTCTTTTTTCTATTTCTCACTTCTTCAATCAAAGCAAGGAGGGATGTTTTAGATAAATTTTTATGCTAACGGGTTTTATTTTCATCTTCTAGTCAAATACACCTATAAGACATTTTCTTATTTCTAATGATAATTTATAGTCATAGAAACTTAAAAATTTCTCCCACATTTTAGCCAACCATCAACATCATACCATCACCACATCAATTCCCTACTAATTAATTAAAAATAATTTAATTAATTAGACTAAATTTTATCCACTAATTAATTAAATTAAATTCATTTATTTAATCAACTAGGCTAAATACTCTTCATCAATTAATTCAACTAGTCTTCTTCCATCATAACTTGATTAAATAAAATTTATTTAATTAATTAAGAATAACCTTTCTTTACTAGTTTATTAAATAAAATAAATTTAGTTGATTAATTTGGCTAATGCACACTCCTCTCATACCTCATTTAAAAATAAATAAAAATAGATTTCCACCTCACCTGTATGGTCCAAAAAATCACCTTTTTTATATTTACTCTCCATTCAAATTTAAGAATATATTGATTATCTACCACAAGTCAAGCTCTTTTGTCCACTTACATTCTAATCAAGCCTTCATTTGATCATGTGTCCTTTCCTCATGAAATTTAAGGTAATCCTATCCTTCCATCAACTTAGTTTAATTTATCCCTTCACTTGCATCCTTATCATCCCTTCCTTCCATGCAAGTTCATCCTATCGATCTATCTCATGATCAAATCTTGACCATCTATAGTAATGGCTAAAAATATATGTAAACCTACCTCTCCTAGGACAATAATCCATATATAGAAACTCAATTAAATGTTGCTACATTGACAAATTTCATACTTGAGCAACCAATATTCCACCAAAAATTTATTTCTCCCCCTTATTTTGAGCATATCCAAATATCAAGGAAATTGGAAGGAGTGATATATTTATTTGTTCTTTGTAGTGTTTATTCCTCTATTGCTCAATCAAAGGTTTTATGGTTTTCTTTAGCTAAAAATATGTGTTTGGATGCATTCTTCATGTTTTAAGCTAAAATTTACCTCTCATATTCTTACATTCCTAGTGGGACATTGATCTTGTAGACACGTAAGTTTGTCTATACCCAAATACACTTGAATTTAGTCTATTCTAGCAATTAATTAAATAAATGGTAATTAATTAATTAATTCATCCTTTATCACCCACCCTTAATAAAGTAAGTTTATATTTATTTAATTAACTTTAACATTACCCCCCAAATCCTCCAACTAAATCAATTAATTAATACCTACTTAATTGATTGATTTCTAGGCTAATTAATCCCCATTACCTTTTTCTCTAATATTTGATTCCACATCACCCTCAATCCTTGTCTATTGAATTCTAAACATTGAATCCATCTACATGGATAAAAATATCTAAACTTACCATCAATTGACAAGTGTCCCTACCCCCTCATGCTCAACATATGTGAGCATACAAAGGTTAATTCAAAGCCATCCCACCTCTTATAATTGTCCCTTTCATGAGTCATTCTATGCATTACACATAGTGTGCTCACATGTGTGAGCATACATATATTTCACACCTCCATCCCTCTTGTTGCACTTGGTACAAGGCTAAGCCTTCATTCCATTTCTCCATTATCACTCAATCTCAACCCTCCATTAACCAGTGCATCTTGGACATTAATTTTTCTCATGGAAAATCTATAAATTAGAGGCCTCTCACCCCATTTTATCATTTTCTATCATCATACTATTATGTTTTCCATTCTACTACCTAGCTTCACACTATCATCATTTTATTATCTTAATAAACCATCCTAATCCTACCACCATGATGTTGGTTTATTAAGAAACCACATTCCACCCATCATCATACATAAAAAAGAGCACATAAAGTGGAAAAAGGTGCATTATACTTCAAATTAATTGGAGTAGAAAGATAAAAATACAAGGTAAAAGGTTCCATTATTGATTTGAATCTTTATGCTATTTATCCTTGTTGATTTTCATATCTTCCTTTTGACACACCTAACCTTCTAACCTCTTTATTTTTATTGAGTTTTTGTAAGTTTTCATGTGCCCAAGTTCTAGAATAGCGCTCACATTCTATGATTTAGTGCTTTTACTTTTGGATCAATGCTTTTGATCTATTCTTTAGTGTGTACATTGTTCAACACTTATGATTTGAACTTTAATGCTTATGTTTTAAGTTTTTTCATCTTGTTTCTCACATGTTTTTATATGGATTCTTTGTGTTGTTCCTTATGTAGTAAATTTTTCTTGTTTATCATTTTCCACTGTTTATAACTCTCTATTTTATTTATTAACTAACATACTTTTCTTGCATGAATCATTTCTAGCCCAATTCATTGCTTATGCACTATAAATTAGCACTTACACACAAGGAATCAATTCTTCCATAGATCAATAGTTCCACTGTCATTTAACACTTTTTTACTAAAGAATTTTCTTCCCATTTTTGTTAACTTTTTTTTCTTAGACTGTATTTTCAACTTTTCACTTTCTATAATTTCCACCATTTCCAACATTCTTCTATACAAGTCCTTGTTATTTTCTAAGAAAAATCATTAGCATATATCTTCTATTCTATGTAGGTTTATAAATTAGTTATTTTGACTTATTAATAAGTGCTTGTGCATTTCTAGTAGAATCATTTATTTTTAATCTTTTTTTTATCTTAGTGCTTATGCATTTCTTTTACTTCTTGCATTGTTTTAGTGCTGACATTTTTCAACACTCCTATAATGTGTTTTAGTGCTTTCACTATTCAATGCTTCCACATTGTGTTTCAATACTTGCATTGTTTAGTTCTTCCACACTATGTTTTGATGCTTGTGTAGTTTCATCGAACGATCTAGGAAAACTTGCACCATCTTTGGGTGAGATTCATTAGGGTATCAAGAAGGAATAGGAGATGGTATAGAAGAAACAAAAAATAGTAGTGGAGATGGAGGGGAAGAAGGTACAACCAAATATGGTGGTGGTTGAAAAAAGAGGGTGCTCGATATTGGGAATTTGCATAGCACCCTATTCACAAGCCAATCATGCTAATAAATTCTAATGCTCACATGTAATTTGATTATATTGGTTATGGGGTCCATGCAAAACTATAATAGGGGGATCAATTTTGATCTGATTGCTAGGATTTCTTTGCTTTTGAAATAAGAGGAAGAATAGTCTTAGTAGGTAGATGGTAAGAGATCTAGGGTGCATGTTGTATATCCTATATCATTGGTTCCTTTCCTCTTTATGTCATAAGGGTAGTCAAAGGAACAAATGGTACCATTGGAGGATGATGCATGGAAATTTTATAGGAATATCTATGTCTAATGGGTTGCTATCCTTTTTCCACCAGAGGGGTAGGATAAGAAACACTAGAAGCCATAAGAGGATGAAATATTTGAGGGGAAGATTTATGCAACATAGGTACCTTTCCTTAGTGTAGATGTCTAAATTTGGACACTCAATTTATCCAAATTCATCCCCTTTCGTCTTATTTTCGTTAATTAAGTAATACTACTTTTATTTAATTAATATCTTTAATTCTGCCAAATCCCTAAGGTATTTAATCAATAATACCTTATCTCTTTAATCCTCCTTCCATCAATTGAATTAAATAAATATTCCATTTATTTAATTCCTTCATGTCACATCCTCCATCATTTTTATCTTATCCTAATCCATCTTCTAATCTCATCATTAGGATGTGCACATGCCTAATCTTTTGATTAGGAGGTGTCACATCCTCCAACTTTTGCAAGTTGGCCTCTAATCTCTCTTAGCCACCTAACCCTCCTCTAATCCTTCATTACTCTTCCCCATGTGATCTTTGACTTGTCACATCAAGTCACATGTGAGATCTAACCCTCTTCTAATCTTCATTAATTAATCTAATCAAGTACTTGCACAATCCTAATCACCCACTTTAGTCAACTCTCCCCATCCCCCAAGGAATTTTTAATTCCTTTTTATTCATCCAAGGCATCTCCTTTCCCTATGTGAATTTTTAATTCACATTTAATCCCCCAATGCATTTAAGGAATTTTAAATTCCTTCCCATCTCCCCATGAGAATATTTGAGGAATTTTTAATTCCTCACATGTCCTCTCATCCACATGGGGACAAGTACCTCCTTTATGAGGAGATCTTGTCCAATCCCAAGGTACTTTGTACCCCCCTCCATGTCATGTACCCATCCTTCCACCTCATGTCCACTTCACCTTTTAGGGCTACATCATATGCCACATGTCAAGATGTGAGGGCTTGTGAGTTCTCAACTCACCTTAGCCCTAGATCTTGATATTTGGTGGCTCAATCTTGACCCTCCATTCCCCCTAGGAACTCTCAAAAATCCTATAAATACCCCCTCTTTTCTCTCATTTTGGAGAGATCATTTGTGCTAGCCAAACTCTTGCAGTTTTGTTTCTCAACCAACACTTAGCTATTTTGCATGTTTCCAAGCATCATTTGCATCTCACATCTCACATCTTGTGCCATCCAAGGAGCATACACATCAAAGATCGAAGGGCCAACCAAAGGATCGACTCAACACAAGGTATAAAGTTCCATTTTGTTGCTTTTACTTTGCATTGTTTCCAACTTAGGCTAATCTTGAGGTGTAGGTTGTTTAAGTTGTTTATTTGCACTCTTTTACTTGTTGCTTGTTTTCTAACACTCAAATTCGACCTATCACACCTAGATTCCATTTCTAACATTTGGGGGAACAAGAGTTATCATTGAAGGTTGGGGAACATTAGAGGGGATAGGATTTTTACCCAATGGATCACATTTATCCTTAGCTACATTAGGGGTAGGCATCAAGATATATGGATGTTGTTGCAGTTGGGAAACCAAAGGGGAAGCAACCACTTGAGAAGGAGAGAAAACTACAAAATAAGAAGATATTGAATAACCTACTTTATATTTTAAATATTCTTTAAATAGTGAATCCCTGAAAGGTTGTAGAGGTCCTAGAGATAGTGTAAAAAATAATCAAGAGAAAATATTCCACAATATACAAGCGGTTTGTATCTAGTATCCTAGATAGCATACACTATACCATTGTGAGAAAAATTTAAATACTTGTGTACCAAACACACAACTAATTTCATTGAGGTTAGTGATGTAGGGGCATCATCCCTAGCATCGATCAATTTTGGCTTGAATATTGGAAATTTAGTTTTATTTTTAAATTTGGTTGTGCTTTGTTTATTCTGGTGTTAGTGGCGGTTTGGGTAGTTTTGAGTTTTGTGGCATATTGAGTTCTTGAATTGAGGATTGGATAGAAAATGTTGGGGGGAAAATCAAAACAAAAAGCATCAACCCATGTTTTGGCATGTATGAGTGGTTGCACAAAGAAGAAAAGAGGAAAAAGAGGGTTGCTAGAAGCAAGAAGAAACACCAAGAAATTTTTCTATTTGGACTGCCGAGGTTGATGGTTTGTAGCGTAGGATATCTTCTATGTGTAGAGTGAGAATCAGTTGGGTGCATAGCTTGTTGAGCGATTTGTTTGAGCAATTGTTTCTTTGGTAGTGAGAAAGAAATAGATTTTTGAACAATGCTGGAGGAAAGGAGGATTGTAGAAGCGGAAGCAACTAACTTGTGTTTGGTTTTGCACGGATTGAAAAACTTCTCACCCCTATTTTTTCCTTGTGAATGTTACCTGTCAGCATTGATTAGATGAATTTGGAATAAGAAGAAAACTTTTGAAGGTTTCTGGCTTTGTACTATGTTTGATTTCTAGTTGCTTTGGTAGAGAGGTGTGCTGATCATGTGTGTTTTCTTTTTTCTATCTCGAAACGATGAATCAATTGAAACTAAGAGACTAAGAAACACCTCCTTGATTGAAGTAGAACTCTGTTGGTGTATTGCAAATCTCTTGGGAAATCCGATTGCAAGTTCTCTTTCCCTTGCATATTGATACTTTCTTTAAAATTGAATTGTTATTGGTGATGTACAAACTATTTTCCAAATTTTGTGGTTGCTTTCAGTCAGTGATAGATTATTTTTCCATTAGTTTTTGGTATCAGATCCAAACGAGATTGGAAAAGTGGGAAGTGGGAAAAATTCCACTAAAGGAGATGAGATGAGGAGGTGCTCAAGGTGGTGGTCGAAGAGGCCATGAAGATAGAATCTTGGAGATGATAGAAAACTAGACAAAAATAATGGATACAATGGAACAAGCATAACGAAGAGGAGTAATGACAAATGATGTGAGTGAAGTAGTGGAAGAAGAGAAACCCCAAGTTGATGATGAAGATTAAAAAGAATCAGAAAGGGTTGAAGAAAAATTGATAAGAGCCATCATGAATGTGGGAGCTAAGTCAAAAATTGAATTACCTAAATACTCTAGAAGCTTGAATGGAGAGAAGCTTATATACTAGATCAATGATTTGGACAAGTATTTCGAATATGAAGGAGTGGAAGAGGAAAGAAAGGTGAAGTTTTCCTATACATAGCTGAAAGGCCATGCCACAATGTGGTGGGATTGTGTGCAGGCGGAAAGACACAAGAAAAACAAAGAGAAGATCTCTTCTTGGGATCAAATGGTTTCCAAATTGAAGATGAAATTCCTTCAAGTGGACTACCAAATGAATCTTTTCAAAAGATTACAAAATTTGAAGCAGAAAGATATGTTAGTCAAAGAATACATGGAAGAGTTCTACAAATTGGTTATTTGGTCAGGCCATAATGAAGAGGATATGGAAAAGGTGGTGAAGCATTTGAATGGTTTGAAATATAGTTTGCAGGATTAGTTAAGTTTAGTGTCTCCATGAAATCTTGAGGATGCCTATCAGTTTCCCATTAAGGAAAAAGATAAACTTGTGAGGAAGAGGACCAAAATCTAGTAGGGGACAACAAACTCATCATGATGAAGGGGCTGGAAGTTCTAGCAGATCAACTAATCCAAAAAGAGGAGGTTATCAAAATAAAGGAGGTAGATCATTTGGTAGAGGTAGCTATCAAGGAAGATGAAGAGGATTTGCAGGTAAATATTTTAAATGTAATCAGTATGCTAGTCATAAGATTTGGGAGTTTCTAGAGTATGTGAAGGAAGGGCACACAAGGCTAAAAAGAAGCACAAAGATCGTGCAAGCTGAGAAAGAAAGTGTGGGATCACTTGTACATCATACAGAGGAACCTGAGACTAGAGAGTCTTTATCGTTCAAAAGAGTGTTGTTGAAGCTACCGAAGGAGAGTAAAGAACCTGAACAAAGAAGATCTCTATTCAAGACAAAGTGAAAGGAAAAGGTAAATGCTGCAAATTGATTATTGATGGTGGTAGTATAGATAACTTAGTGGTTGAAGAAATGGTTGATAAGTTAGGATTGATGAGGACTAAGCACCTCACACCTTATAGACTTTCTTGGCTTTAGAAAGGGCATCAATTGTTAGTAAATGAACAAGCATTAGTGCAATTTCAGATTGGAAATTATAAGGATAGTGTGATTTGTGACATCATGTCTATGGACGTGTGTCATGTTGCAAGAATGGAAAGATTGAAGGTGTTGTCATTGATGTCAACTGGTTAACTAGTTATCAACTAGTTGTTGTTGGTTGTATATGTTGAGGATATTGAGAAAATTATAATGAAGATATGTTGCAGGTATTCAGTGTTTGTTTCGGGTTTTGGTCTGGATTTTCTCCTATGTTTGTGTGGTTCATACATGTTGTTCATGGTTTTTAGAAGATGCTATAGCTAGATTTTTGGTTGTTGATTTGTTGTACAGTGCAAGTTGTGTTCACCAGTTGTGAACTATGGTTTTTTATGTTTTTGGTTGAGGTCTAGGAGAAATTTTTTTGGTCTGGATTTCTCTTTGATGAAGTCTTATGACTTGCGATTCTAGAGTTGAGTTTCCCTAATTATATTGAAGATAATTTTGATATCTAGAAGATTCATGCTCAATGGTTCTATGTGTTTTACACTAGTTTGGCTAACCTTGTGTGAAATACTACTTTCGAGGTTGATGAAGTGTGTTGGATCTTTTTGGGTCCCTTGAAGTGTGTGTTTGGGTCACCCTGATTCTAATTCCACCCTAGGATGTTTTGGCATCAACCTAATTTGAATTTGTATTTGGATGGTTGACTTTGGATATGTTTCAAAGTTGAAGATGTTATAAATACAAGAGGAGTTAGTGGTGAAGAAATATACAAGAGCAAAGAGGAAGAGTAATAAGAGAAATGAGGAAGTGTAGTTAGATGCAACATTGATTCTATTCAATGAGTGTGTGTGATGCGAGTGTGGAAAATTAGTGCAAAGCTTAATGTTGAGTTTCTAGATGCAATGAGTAGAAGGTGAACTCTATCATTCATGCATGTATGTGAGTGATTTTGGTGGAATCCTTTGTTGCATTGGTATTTTAGTTTCTCTGTAACAAGTCTTCTTTGTATATCTATGGTAATGAGCCCTCTGGGTTGTTAGCCCTATTGGAAAATGAGTTATTGTTCTAGACAATGAGTCCTTGTTTTGGTAGTGAGCCTTATTTCTAGCAGTGAGCCTCTTGTAATTGGTTTTGATATTCTCTATAGTGTGAGTTAATCCTCAATGTGATTTTTCCCTTATTGGGTTTTCCATGTAAATCTGGTGTTAAATTATGTTTATGTGTTGGATTTGAGTTTCTACATTAGCATTTGATGGTTAATCATTTAAGCAGTATTAAGAATTATTAGAGTACCAAAACACTAAGAGGGGGGGTGAATCAGTGTTTCTAGAACAAATTCAATTTATTTGTTTCTTATTAAACTTATGCACATGTAATTACTTGGAAGCTCAAATGCTAAAAGTAACTCAATTAGATAGGCAAGATTAAATGCTTGATTAACACATAAATTCAAATGTTGAAAGGTAAACAAGATTATATGTTTAAACATGAATACCAAATAGACCAAAAATAATGAGAAACCATAACACAGTGATAAATGAGTGGAAAAACCTCATAGGGTTGAAAAACCACTTAGAAAATGCCTCATTGCCTTAATAAAAAACCACTGATTACAAAGCCTCACTGGTTACAAATATGCCTCACTATCAAATATGCAGCCTCATTGGAAAAACACAGCCTCACTAGAAAAACACCATGCCTCAATGGCAACCCAATATCACTTCAGAATAAATTAACAAAACTTAGAGGGTTACTCTATTTCCATACAATTTTACTACTCTATCTTTGCATTAGCAAAACAATAAACACTATGAAAAAACAAGCATTGAATAAAGAACCATGAAAAATTTGTATCAACCTTTGCACAATCCTTGACTGTTATAATTTTTGAATGCATAATTAAAATACTGCCTCAGTCATCTCATTTACACACTTGTCAGTGAAAAGAGAAGACACATTACATGAATATAATGATACAAAACTACTACACAACACCTTTATATTATGTTATTTAAACCTTCCTCTTAGAGCTTTACTTTGGAAAATTAATCTTGTTCAATGACACATTTTTAGAATGCAAACCTATTGTGACAACATATAACCTTCTTATTAATTGTTCTTCAATTCTTCCTCTCTATTCATTGTCAAAGCACAACTATGGTATAGTTGTCTTTAACAACCTCTCATACTCCTATCTCCTATGATCATGTTCATGCTAGCATCTTTTTTTTAGATTCTTAATGCAATCACTACATATAAGGTATCCTTATTGCATCAGTATATTACCCTCTTCTGCTAAATCAAAAACATTCAAAAAACATTCTAAGAATTATCTTCCATTTTCTTCAATGACTTATTTCTTCAACCCTTGTTCATTGGAAAAACTCCCTTAAATTATCTTCTTCCCATCAATCTAAAACAATTACAGATGAACTGTCATAACTACCTTGCACATAGTTGACATGTAGATGGCCTTCAAACTAAATAAACCATTGTATCTGTTTACTATTCAAATATCCACCGTCGATCTAGACTTTGGCACTTGTGGAAGATTAAACAACAACCATAGATGTCTTTTTTCTACCAAACTACTTTGAGGGAGTCGAGGAGCACCGATTACCTAGGATAGAAGGGTTGATTGCCATTAAGACTTAGGGTTTAGTTTCCATTTAGGTTTTAGTGAATGCATCCCTTAATTTAAGCAACTCCTAGTTATCACAATATCACAGTGTATATGTTCCCAACTGTATATTCTTTCTTAATTGTATCAACAACTTTACTAATCTTTCCAAGAGTCCAATGCATCAAAACTTTCACTAGCATTTCCTTTACTTCAACAACTTCCACTTCTGGAAAATGCTTATCAATGCCACTTTTGCAATATCACTTTTGCATCACTATGTACCATTGTAAACACCATGAGATGACTTATGAAGACCAACCATCAATACATCATGAGGAATGCAACTCTTGCATAGTATTAACATCAAACATTTTGAACACCTCTACCTTGAGGATCAACATAACATTGGCATCAAACACAACTTGTGCATTAACATGAATAAGTAGGAAACTTAACTATTATTCCTCATCATAAGATCTTTGCAACTTTTGACATCAATGAAAAACATTATGCCAAAGTCAAAAAGAATTAGTTCTAGTGATTGAATTAAAGGTTTAATTCTGTAACAACTAATTCACCCCCCTCTTAGTTGTCCTATTCAACAATTGGTATCAGAGTGTGGTTTCTTGGTGAATAGCTTAAATACTTGAGGAAGGTTCAAGATGACTGGAAAAATGATTTATGATTATTCAAGGTTCGATGAAACTAATTATGGCATTTGGAAAGTATTTATGGAAGAATATCTAGAGTATTGCAGATATGATGTGGAGAAAGCTTACACAAATCCTTACACTCCTCCTGCTAATGGTTCGAGTACGCCTAAAGAGATCAAAGCACATGAAGTGAACAATAAGGTGAAGTACATCTTGAAGAACAGTCTAGTACATTCCGAGTTGATTAAAGTTTAGAATTCAAAGACTGCTAGGGAAGTCTGGGATGCCTTGGAAAGGGCGCATGATGGTGATGAAAGAATTAAAGAAGCAAAACTACAAAACTTGGAGACGCATTCTGATCTTCTACATATGTATAAAGATGAGAATGTTAAATCTTATGTACATAGACTGGATGAGATAGTGACTAGAATGCGAGGACTTGGTGCTACTATAGATGAAATCAGGATTGTAAAGAAGATTCTAAAAACTCTTCCTAATGCTTGCAGTGAGAAGGTGAGTGCTATTGAGTAGAATATAGATTATAAGATCTATACTAAGGATTTGCTGTTAGGATTTTTGACATCTTATGAGATGAGGAAGTCGAGTCTAAGGAATGGATGCAAATCAGAGATTAATTTTAAAGCTACAAAAAGCTGAAGATCCAAATGAAGAAAACTTTGATGAAATAGAAGTTAACCTTGTAAGAAGGATGAAGAAAGGCTCTGATAAGTATGAAGGTAAGTTTCCTCTAAAATTCTTTAGTTGTGGAGAAATAGGTCATTATGCTACAAAGTGTTCAGAAAGAGCTAAAAGGAATAAAAAAAGATATGAGAAAGAAAAGAAAGGAAAGAAGATTAACAAAGCTTACTATGTGAATGAGAACGCTAGTATATCTGATGAAGATTCAAAATTTGAAGGTCCTGATGACAATGAATGCTTGTTCTTGGAAATTAAGGATGAACCTACTTCTGCTAATTCTGAAAAACAAGTATAGGAAAGCTCTCTGGAGAAGGACAAAAATGAAGGTACAGTTATCTATGCCCTACATGCTAAACAAGAGAAAAACTATTGGGTAGTTGATTGTGGTTGTTCAGATCACATGACTGGTGATAAGAGTAAGTTTGTTAAGCTTGAAAAATATGATGGAGGCTTGGTTATGTTTGGAGATGATACTGGTGCTAAAATTTGTGGGATAGGTTCAATGAGTTTTGATGGCAAGCATCATACTGATGATGTCTACTGTGTTAATGGTTTAAAGCACAATATGTTGAGTGTTGGATAGATGTGCAAAAAAGGATATGATCTTGTGTTTAAGGATGAGAGATGTGAGGTTTGGAAAGGATCTAGAACATTGATTGCTATAGGAAAGAAATCTGAAGGGAATATCTATCAACTTAAGGGTGATGATGGACGATGTTTTATGACTCAGATTAATGACACCTATTTATGGAATAGGAGAATGTGTCACATGAATTTTGATAACTTGGAAAGAATTAGTGTTTTTCAATCTGTGAGAGATTTACTGAGAATTACAAAGCCTATTAATGCTATTTGCAGGAATTGTCTATTTGGAAAGCAAGTAAGAAATAATTACATATCAAAGGAATAGTTTACTATTGGACTATTGGATTTAGTTCATATAGATCTTTGTGGTCCTACAAGAGTGATAAGTCTACTTGGTGAAAGGTACTTTATGATTTTAATTGATGATTATTCTAGATATACATGGGTTACATTTCTTAGAGAGAAATCAAATGCATTAGATAGATTCAAAACATTCAAAGCTATGGTTGAAAATGAAGTGAATTTGAAGATAAAATGATTAAGGTCTGACAGAGGTGGAGAATTCACCTCCCATGAGTTTAATATGTTTTGTGAAGTGCATGGAATAAAGATACATTTATCTACTCCAAGAAATCCTCAATAGAATGGAGTTGTTGAAAGAAAAATATAATAGTTCAAGAAGTTGCTAGATCGATGATTATTGAGGTTGGTCTACCAAAAGTCTATTGGAAAGAAGCTATTCATACTACTGTTTATGTATTCAATTGAGTTCAAGCAAGAGAAAACAATGAAGATACTCCCTATGAGCTATGGCATGGAAGAATTCCTACTATTAAGTATTTTAAGGTATTTGGAAGCAAGTGTTATATCAAAAGAGATGAACAAATTTGGGTAAGTTTGATGCAAGAAGTGATGAAGGAATTTTTCTTGGATACTCTAATAAAATCAAGGCATACAGATGTTTCAATAAAATATTGAGAAATATTGTATAAATTTCAAATTTCAAGGTTGATGAGATACTGAATAATTCTATTAACATTGATGGGTATGAATTTGATGAACTTGATTACATAAGAATTGAAGAAATTGTGGAAGAATAGGAAAAAGATGAGCAAGAGAAGCAAGATGAATAGAATGAAAGAGAAGAAGATGCTCCAATGATGTTTGCTAAGACACCTAGATATGTACAAGAGAATCATTTAGAAAATCATATTATTGGAGATAAGACAAAAGGTGTATTAACTAGAAGTAGAGTTGCTGCTAAAGTGAATCTATGTTTAATTTCTAAGATTGAATCAAAGACTATAAGTGAAGCTTGTAAAGATGAAGAATGGAAGGAAGCAATGAAAGAAGAACTTATGTAGATTGAGAAGAATCAAACTTGGGAATTGGTCCCAATACTAGTAGACAAAAACATCATTGGATCAAAGTGGGTATTCAGAAATAAGCTGAATGAGAATCGAGAAGTGGTTAGAAACAAAGAATGGCTTGTGTGTAAGGGTTACTCACAAGTAGAAGGTATAGATTTTTAGGAAACCTTTTCTTTGGTAGTAAAAATGGAAGCTATAAGGATGTTCTTGGAATTTTCTACTCATAAAGACTTTAAGGTCTATCAAATGGATGCCAAGTCATCATTTTTGAATGGTGAGCTAGAAGAAGAAGTCTATATGGAACAACTAGAAGTATTTTAGCTGAAAAATCAACCAAATATGTTCTGCAAATTGAAGAAAGATTTATATGGATTGAAGTAAGCTCCTAGAGATTGGTATGCGAGATTGGATAGGTATTTTATTCAACAAGGTTTTAACAAAGGTATGATAGATAATAATTTGTACTTTAAGATTGAAAATGACAAAAATTTGATTGTAGTAGTGTATGTTGATGACATTATCTTTGGAGGAAATGAAAATATGTGCAAGATGTTTGTAGAAGAAATGCAAAAAGAATTTGAAATGTCTATGTCTGGGGAGATGAATTTCATTCTTGGACTACAGATTTATCAAATAGAGAAAGGAATTTTCATTTCATAGTCTAAATATGTGAGACAGATATTGAAGAAGTTTGGGATGGATGGTTCCAAACCAGTAAGTATTCCTATGGTGACTGGCTGCAAATTGGGTAAAGATGATGATTCACCTAAGGTTGATTAGAGTAAGTACATATCTATGATTGTTGGACTACTATATTTGATTGCTACTAGACTAGATATTATGCATGTTGTTTATCTTGTGGTTAGATTTCAAGAAGATCTTATGAGTGTCTAATTTGCAATGAACTAACAAGAAACAACAAACAAGTGTTAATCATGCTAGAAAACCAAATAAAACACTCCCTATGAGATTCTTTAACCAAATCAAAGGGAAAATATGAAAATGAGAACAAACTAACTAAAAATAGCATGAAATCCAATTGAAATTGCTAAACTTCTATCCCATAGGGGAGTGGTGCTCCTTTGATGTGGAAAGAAGCCCTTTCGCAATCCCTTTTATAAACTTTGATATTGAAGACGATTCCAAGTATGGAATTGATGCTAAATGATGAAACTATGCTCAAAAGTGATGAAAATGGTGATAGCTATGAGTTGAAATGCCTATAGTAAGAATTTTTGAAGTTGTGGATCCATATTATGAAGAGAATGCTTCTATTTATAGAACTAAAGGGTTGAAAAATGAGAGGAATTGGTGAATGTGGGACTAAAAGAGAGCCAATGAGAATGCGACACTTGTCACAAGGCTAATGGATGAAGTTGGACCACATTTTGGGAAATGTGTGAGTAAAGAGGATGAAAGAGAAATAAATGCATGTGGTTGAGAATGTAAGAGGATTTGAAAGGTTGTAAGAAGAATTTATTGAATGTAGTTGGAGATTTGAGACAATGTAAGAGGAGTTATTAAAGATGTAAGAGAAGTTACTGAGGATGTGATAGGTTTTTCAAAACTTTGGAGGGAAATTGAATGAGTAGGTGGTTGGGAGGAATATTCTTTACAATATGCCTTTGTGAGGATAAATAGAGGAATTAGTTAATTAAAAGAAATGAATTTCATGTGCAACCTAGTTAGTTGATGGTGTAGGGGTACTAAAAGCATCTTACATAAATATGGTCAATTGATAGATTTTAAGGTGTTTTGAGTCTTTTTTCATCAAATAAGGTCATAATAGACTATTTACGATGTTTTAAGTTATTTTGAGTTGGTTCTAGGTGAAGTTGAAAGTTCTTGCAAAAAGTTGTCATATTGCAATGTTGCAAAAATGCAAATTTTGGAAGCTCAATAGTTAATTAACTCAAAAGGTAGTTTGAGTTGGTTTCAGTACATGATT
>VDFB02288047.1:0-29473 GCA_007258455.2 Sequoia sempervirens | reverse complement strand
TCTTGTAATTGGTTTTGATATTCTCTATAGTGTGAGTTAATCCTCAATGTGATTCTTCCCTTATTGGGTTTTCCATGTAAATATGCTGTTAAATTATGTTTATGTGTTGGATTTGAGTTTCTACATTAGCATTTGATGGTTAATCATTTAAGCAGTATTAAGAATTACTAGAGTACCAAAACACTAAGAGGGGGGGTGAATCAGTGTTTCTAGAACAAATTCAATTTATTTGTTTCTTATTAAACTTATGCACATGTAATTACTTGGAAGCTCAAATGCTAAAAGTAACTCAATTAGATAGGCAAGATTAAATGCTTGATTAACACATAAATTCAAATGCTGAAAGGTAAACAAGATTAGATGTTTAAACATGAAGACCAAATAGACCAAAAATAATGAGAAACCATAACACAGTGATAAATGAGTGGAAAAACCTCATAGGGTTGAAAAATCACTTAGAAAATGCCTCATTGGCTTAATAAAAAACCACTGATTACAAAGCCTCACTGGCTACTTTTTGTACCTCACTGGTTACAAATATGCCTCACTATCAAATACGCAGCCTCATTGGAAAAACATAGCCTCACTAGAAAAACACCATGCCTCAATGGCAACCCAATATCACTTCAGAATAAATTAACAAAACTTAGAGGGTTACTCTATTTCCATACATTTTTACTACTCTATCTTTGCATTAGCAAAACAATAAACACTATGAACAAACAAGCATTGAATAAAGAACCATGAAAAATTTGTATCAACCTTTGCACAATCCTTGACTGTTATAATTTTTGAATGCATAATTAAAATACTGCCTTAGTCATCTCATTTACACACTTGTTAATGAAAAAAGAAGACACATTACATGAATATAATGATACAAAACTACTACACAACACCTTTATATTCTGTTATTTAAACCTTCCTCTTAGAGCTTTACTTTGGAAAATTAATCTTGTTCAATGACACATTTTTAGAATGTAAACCTATTGTGACAACATATAACCTTCTTATTAATTGTTCTTCAATTCTTCCTCTCTATTCATTGTCAAAGCACAACTATGGTATAGTTGTCTTTAACAACCTCTCATACTCCTATCTCCTATGATCATGTTCATGCTAGCATCTTTTTTTTAGATTCTTAATGCAATCACTGCATATAAGGTATCCTTATTGCATCAGTATATTGCCCTCTTCTGCTAAATCAAAAACATTCAAAAAACATTCTAAGAATTATCTTCCATTTTCTTCAATGATTTATTTCTTCAACCCTTGTTCATTGGAAAAACTCCCTTAAATTTCCTTCTTCCCATCAATCTAAAAAAATTACAGATGAACTGTCATAACTACCTTGCACATAGTTGACATGTAGATGGCCTTCAAACTAAATAAACCATTGTATCTGTTTACTATTCAAATATCCACTGTCGATCTAGACTTTGGCACTTGTGGAAGATTAAACAACAACCATAGATGTCTTTTTTCCACCAAACTACTTTGAGGGAGTCGGGGATCACCGATTACCTAGGATAGAAGGGTTGATTGCCATTAAGACTTAGGGTTTAGTGAATGCATCCCTTAATTTAATCAACTCCTGGTTATCACAATATCACAGTGTATATGTTCCCAACTGTATATGCGTTCTTAATTGTACCAACAACTTTACTAATCTTTCCAAGAGTCCAATGCATCAAAACTTGCACTAGCATTTCCTTTACTTCAACAACTTCCACTTCTGGAAAATGCTTATCAATGCCACTTTTGCAATATCACTTTTGCATCACTATGTACCATTGTAAACACCATGAGATGACTTATGAAGACCAACCATCAATACATCATAAGGAATGCAACTCTTGCATAGTATTAACATCAAACACTTTGAACACCTCTACCTTGAGGATCAACATAACATTGGCATCAAACACAACTTGTGCATTAACATGAATAAGTAGGAACCTTAACTATTATTCCTCATCATAAGATCTTTTCAACTTTTGACATCAATGAAAAACATTATGCCAAAGTCAAAAAGAATTAGTTCTAGTGATTGAATTAAAGGTTTAATTCTGTAACAACTAATTCACCCCCCCTCTTAGTTGTCCTATTCAACAATTGGTATCAGAGTGTGGTTCCTTGGTGAATAGCTTAAATACTTGAGGAAGGTTCAAGATGACTGGAAAAATGATTTATGATTATTCAAGGTTCGATGAAACTAATTATGGTATTTGGAAAGTATTTATGGAAGAATATCTGGAGTATTGTGGATATGATGTGGAGAAAGCTTACACAAATCCTTACACTCCTCCTGCTAATGGTTCGAGTACGCCTAAAGAGATCAAAGCACATGAAGTGAACAATAAGGCAAAGTACATCTTGAAGAACAGTCTAGTACATTCCGAGTTGATTAAAGTTTAGAATTTGAAGACTGCTAAGGAAGTCTGGGATGCCTTGGAAAGGGCGCATGATGGTGATGAAAGAATTAAAGAAGCAAAACTACAAAACTTGGAGACACATTCTGATCTTCTACATATGTCTAAAGATGAGAATGTTAAATCTTATGTACATAGATTGGATGAGATAGTGACTAGAATGCGAGGACTTGGTGCTACTATAGATGAAATCAGGATTGTAAAGAAGATTCTCAAAACTCTTCCTAATGCTTGTAGTGAGAAGGTGAGTTCTATTGAGTAGAATATAGATTATAAGATCTGTACTAAGGATTTGCTGTTAGGATTTTTGACATCTTATGAGATGAGGAAGTCGAGTCTAAGGAATGGATGCAAATCAGAGATTAATTTTAAAGCTACCAAAAGCTGAAGATCCAAATGAAGAAAACTTTGATGAAATAGAAGTTAACCTTGTAAGAAGGATGAAGAAAGGCTCTGATAAGTATGAAGGTAAGTTTCCTTTAAAATTCTTTAGTTGTGGAGAAATAGGTCATTATGCTACAAAGTGTTCAGAAAGAGCTAAAAGGAATAAAAAAAGATATGAGAAAGAGAAGAAAGGAAAGAAGATTAACAAAGCTTACTATGTGAATGAGAATGCTAGTATATCTGATGAAGATTCAAAATATGAAGGTCCTGATGACAAAGAACGCTTGTTCTTGGCAATTAAGGATGAACCTACTTCTGCTAATTCTGAAAAACAAGTATAGGAAAGCTCTCTAGAGAAGGACAAAAATGAAGGTACAATTATCTATGCCCTACATGCTAAACAAGAGAAAAACTATTGGGTAGTTGATTGTGGTTGTTCAGATCATATGATTGGTGATAAGAGTAAGTTTGTTAAGCTTGAAAAATATGATGGAGGCTTGGTTATGTTTGGAGATGATACTGGTGCTAAAATTTGTGGGATAGGTTCAATGAGTTTTGATGGGAAGCATCATATTGATGATGTCTACTATGTTAATGGTTTAAGGCACAATATGTTGAGTGTTGGATATATGTGCAAAAAAGGATATGATCTTGTGTTTAAGGATGAGAGATGTGAGGTTTGGAAAGGATCTAGAACATTGATTGCTATAGGAAAGAAATCTGAATGGAATATCTATCAACTTAAGGGTGATGATGGACGATGTTTTATGACTCAGATTAATGACACCTATTTATGGAATAGGAGAATGTGTCACATGAATTTTGATAACCTGGAAAGAATTAGTATTTTTCAATCCGTGAGAGATTTACTAAGAATTACAAAGCCTATTAATGCTATTTGCAGGAATTGTCTATTTGGAAAGCAAGTAAGAAATAATTACATATCAAAGGAATAGTCTACTATTGGACTATTGGATTTAGTTCATATAGATCTTTGTGGTCCTACAAGAGTGATAAGTCTACTTGGTGAAAGGTACTTTATGATTTTAATTGATGATTATTCTAGATATACATGGGTTACATTTCTTAGAGAGAAATCAAATGCATTAGATAGATTCAAAACATTCAAAGCTATGGTTGAAAATGAAGTGAATTTGAAGATAAAATGATTAAGGTCTGACAGAGGTGGAGAATTCACCTCCTATGAGTTTAATATGTTTTGTGAAGTGCATGGAATAAAGATACATTTATCTACTCCAAGAAATCCTCAATAGAATGGAGTTGTTGAAAGAAAAATATAACAGTTCAAGAAGTTGCTAGATCGATGATTATTGAGGTTGGTCTACCAAAAGTCTATTGGAAAGAAGCTATTCATACTACTGTTTATGTATTCAATTGAGTTCAAGCAAGAGAAAACAATACAGATACTCCCTATGAGCTATGGCATGGAAGAATTCCTACTATTAAGTATTTTAAGGTATTTGGAAGCAAGTGTTATATCAAAAGAGATGAAGAAACTTTGGGTAAGTTTGATGCAAGAAGTGATGAAGGAATTTTTCTTGGATACTCTAATAAAATCAAGGCATACAGATGTTTCAATAAAATATTGAGAAAGATTATATAAATTTCAAATTTCAAGGTTGATGAGATACTGAATAATTCTATTAACATTGATGGGTATGAATTTGATGAACCTTATTGCATAAGAATTGAAGAAATTGTGGAAGAATAGGAAAAAGGTGAGCAAGAGAAGCAAGATGAATAGAATGAAAGAGAAGAAGATGCTCCAATGATGTTTCCTAAGACACCTAGATATGTACAAGAGAATCATTTAGAAAATCATATTATTGGAGATAAGACAAAAGGTGTATTAACTAGAAGTAGAGTTGCTGCTAAAGTGAATCTATGTTTAATTTCTAAGATTGAATCAAAGACTATAAGTGAAGCTTGTAAAGATGAAGAATGGAAGGAAGCAATGAAAGAAGAACTTATGTAGATTGAGAAGAATCAAACTTGAGAATTGGTCCCAAGACTAGTTGACAAAAACATCATTGGATCAAAGTGGGTATTCAAAAATAAGCTGAATGAGAATCGAGAAGTGGTTAGAAACAAAGAATGGCTTGTGTGTAAGGGTTACTCACAAGTAGAAGGTATAGATTTTTAGGAAACCTTTTCTTCGGTAGTAAAAATGGAAGCTATAAGGATGTTCTTGGAATTTTCTACTCATAAAGACTTTAAGGTCTATCAAATGGATGCCAAGTCATCATTTTTGAATGGTGAGCTAGAAGAAGAAGTCTATATGGAACAACTAGAAGTATTTTAGCTAACAAATCAACCAAATATGTTCTGCAAATTGAAGAAAGCTTTATATGGATTGAAGTAAGCTCCTAGAGATTGGTATGCGAGATTGGATAGGTATTTGATTCAACAAGGTTTTAACAAAGGTATGATAGATAATAATTTGTACTTTAAGATTGAAAATGACAAAAATTTGATTGTAGTAGTGTATGTTGATGACATTATCTTTGGAGGAAATGAAAATATGTGCAAGATGTTTGTAGAAGAAATGCAAAAAGAATTTGAAATGTCTATGTTTGGGGAGATGAATTTCATTCTTGGACTACAGATTTATCAAATAGAGAAAGGAATTTTCATTTCATAGTCTAAGTATGTGAGATAGATATTGAAGAAGTTTGGGATGGATGGTTCCAAACCAGTAAGTATTCCTATGGTGACTGGCTGCAAATTGGGTAAAGATGATGATTCACCTAAGGTTGATCAGAGTAATTACATATCTATGATTGTTGGACTACTATATTTGATTGCTACTAGACTAGATATTATGCATGTTGTTTGTCTTGTGGTTAGATTTCAAGAAGATCTTATGAGTGTCTAATTTGCAATGAACTAACAAGAAACAACAAACAAGTGTTAATCATGCTAGAAAACCAAATAAAACACTCCCTATGAGATTCTTTAACCAAATCAAAGGGAAAATATGAAAATGAGAACAAACTAACTAAAAATAGCATGAAATCCAATTGAAATTGCTAAACTTCTATCCCATAGGGGAGTGGTGCTCCTTTGATGTGGAAAGAAGCCCTTTCGCAATCCCTTTTATAAACTTTGATATTGAAGACGATTCCAAGTATGGAATTGATGCTAAATGATGAAACTATGCTCAAAAGTGATGAAAATGGTGATAGCTATGAGTTGAAATGCCTATAGTAAGAATTTTTGAAGTTGTGGATCCATATTATGAAGAGAATGCTTCTATTTATAGAACTAAAGGGTTGAAAAATGAGAGGAATTGGTGAATGTGGGACTAAAAGAGAGCTGAATGCGACACTTGTCACAAGGCTAATGGATGAAGTTGGAGCACATTTTGGGAAATGTGTGAGTAAAGAGGATGAAAGAGAAATAAATGCATGTGGTTGAGAATGTAAGAGGATTTGAAAGGTTGTAAGAAGAATTTATTGAATGTAGTTGGAGATTTGAGACAATGTAAGAGGAGTTATTAAAGATGTAAGAGAAGTTACTGAGGATGTGATAGGTTTTTCAAAACTTTGGAGGGAAATTGAATGAGGAGGTGGTTGGGAGGAATATTCTTTACAATATGCCTTTGTGAGGATAAATAGAGGAATTAGTTAATTAAAAGAAATGAATTTCATGTGCAACCTAGTTAGTTGATGGTGCAGGGGTACTAAAAGCATCTTACATAAATATGGTCAATTGATAGATTTTAGGGTACTTTGAGTCTTTTTTCATCAAATAAGGTCATAATAGACCATTTACGATGTTTTAAGTTATTTTGAGTTGGTTCTAGCTGAAGTTGAAAGTTCTTGCAAAAAGTTGTCATATTGCAATGTTGCAAAAATGCAAATTTTGGAAGCTCAACAGTCAATTAACTCAAAAGGTAGTTTGAGTTGGTTTTAGTACATGATTTTTAGAGGGGAAAGTTTAAAATATGCTCAAAAACTTGATGTAAGCTCTTGGCTAAATATTTTGTTGAAGGAAGTAATAAGAAACTCTTAATTTTTTGTGTTTTCCAATTAAGTTTGTTGCTCCAGGCTATTGTACTTGCTCATACAAAAGAATATTAGTCTAAAATATATTGAATTAAATGGAGGCATGAAGTAATATCATTTTGGTTTTTATTTGATTTAATTTCATAAATATTTAAGAGTTTTATTGTCATTTTACTGGTAATGGGTTTGAAAGCTCTGTTTTGAGGATTTGTGGGTGCATAAAATGTATTAAAGGCCCATTCAACCAATAAAATTTCTTGTAACTTGGTGGAATGGGTCCATTTAGGTTGGGTTAGGTGTTATATTAGGTTTTAGGAGTCGAGAAGGTGGTTTGAGGGAATTTGATTGCTTCCCTAGTTGAAATTGCATGAGTTTTGGCTTGAAATGGGTGGCTACAAGTTGGAGTTTGCTTCAAATGTATTGGTGAAGGTTGGGAGTTAGTTTGTGAAGCTATGAAAGTACTATTTAGTGTGTTTTAAGTGTTGGAAAAGTGGTTTGAGGTTTGGAGAATAGAGTTTCAATAAACCCCCTTGAAACCTAGCCAAAACAAGCCTAAATGAGGGTTTTGTGTTTTGGTGAGTTTTTGGTTATTTCTATTGATGAAGGCTATGGATTTTGGCTATTTGAGACCCGGGGAGAAGGTTTGAATATATTTTTGTAATTGGGAGAGTGTTTGGTTAATAGTTGCTTTGTAAAAGTGGCCTAATTGGCTTAAGGGGCAACATAGCAGCATGTATTTGGAGATGATGGTCCAAAGTGACCCTATGACATTTTAAGATATGTTAAAGTATGCCCTCATGGGTGTCTAGAATGCTATTTATTTTATGATTTTGAGGAGTATTCTGCAAGATATGCTTAAATTCAATAATTTGGAATACTACAAGGAAATGAAGGTGAATGGTGAGTAGGACAATAGATTGAGGTCTTTGTGATTGAAAGAAAGTTAGAATCTAATTAACTTGTGATTGTTTGATGTTTGCCTTCCTGCTCTGGATCAATTGGTATAAGAGCATAGGTGTTAGATATTTTGAAAGGGAAATATTGAAGTTTGGAGAAGGAAAAGTGGTGAGTTGAAGGACAAGATGCCTCCTAAAGGCAGTGGAGCCCTTGGTAGAGAAATAAGATTGTTAAAGGAATCACAAGAACTTTTAACCAGATTTGTAACATGAGAGACAAAGCAAATAAGAGGAAAGACCACTAAAGAGGAAAGTGACTAAGAGGAAGAGGAAGAGGAAGAGGGTGAGGATGAAAACCCTCCAAGTGGAAGAGTCCATGGTGATGATTTGGACCTTGATGAAAGAAGGATGGTGAAAATGCTCAAGGCTATTAGAGGAGATGCGTTTGGTGAGAAAATAGATGTGCCAATGTATAATGGAAAGTTGGATGCTGAAGAGGTATTGGATTGGATAGATGCACTAGACAACTACTTCGAGTACAAGGAGGTTGCTGAAGAAGAAAAGGTAAAGTTTGCTAAGACCAAGTTGAAAGGACCTAATCTTACATGGTGGAATTATGTTCAAGAGGAAAGAGTGAAGAAGGGAAAACAAAAAATTAGTTCATGGGATAGGATGGTGTCAAAGATTAAGAACCAATTCTTGCCAGGTGATCATGCTATACAAAGTTTCAAGAAGTTGCAAAGTTTAAAGCAGAAAGATAAGAATGTCATGGCCTACATTGAAGAATTTCACAAGTTGAGTATTTGGGTTGGTCATGTTGAAGATGAGAATGAAAAGATAACAAGATATATGTGTGGGTTGAGATTTCAACTTCAAGATGAATTGAGTTTGGCTATGCTTAGGATAGTAGAGGAATGTTTTTAGTTGGCTGCTAGGGTAGAGGGGAAACTAAAAAGAAGACAAGAAAGATAAGGAAGAGGCAGAGGTAACACTAGTAGAGGAAGAGGTTCAAGGCTGACTTATGAAGACCAAGAAGATACAAACAAAATTAAAGACCAAGTTGTTGATCAAAGAGGTGGCTTTAGAGGTTTCAAAGGAAGATTTGGTAGAGGTTTAAGTTCATTTTCAGGAAGATGTTACCATTACAATTAGTTTGGGAATCAAGCATGGAAGTGTCCAGATAAACAAGGTTCTACATCAAGTGGTGGTGATAAAAGAGTTCAATTGGTGCAAGAGGAAGATTGTGAAAGTAGTCATTCTCCTAATCAAGTTGCTACTCTAGAAGTTGGGAAATCATTGATTGTGAGAAGAACACTACTGAAAGCATCCAAGAAGGAGACAAAACAAAGGACACTATTAAGGACAACATGAAAATGAAATGGAAATTTATGTAAAGTAGTGATAGATTTAGGGAGTACTGATAACATGGTGTCTAATGAAATGGTTGATAAATTGAAATTGGAAAGGGTACCTCATGAAACATCGTACAAAGTGTCTTGGTGAATGACAATCAGTCTATTTTGGTAAATGAACAAGCTTGGGTTGAGTTTCATATTGGTGGATACAAGGATATGATACTTTGTGATGTGTTTCCTATGGATTGTTTTCATTTGTTACTAGGAAGACCATGGCAGTTTGATAGACATGCAATTTATGATGGTAGACACAATACTTATGCTATTGAGAAGGATGGAACCACTTTTACATTAACTCCTTTGGTAGAGGATGATAAAGGATGGAGTAAAGAAACAAAGGTGATTATGTTGGGAAAGAAAGAGTTTGTGAAGCTTAAGGAAGATAAACATGAGGAGATTGCAGCCACTTCAAGACTTGAAGATGCTAGGACAATAGATTTACATAATGATTCAGTATTGGAGAGAAAAGATGATGATTTGGTGTCATAAATAGATAAAGAGAAGATCAAGGATGAATTACTTGTGAAGATTCAAGATTTCTTAGAAAAGCATGATAAGATTATGATAGGGATAGTGCTTTGTTTAGTGATTCTAAAAGAGGCTAGTGGATAGTAAAATTTTGTCACTACAGAGGTTTGTAAACATGATAATATAGAGGTTCTTGGGGCAGCGAATCTGGTGAAAGAGATGAAAGAAAAAGATGGAATGAATAAGGGTGAATGGCAAGAACATGTAGGTGATTTCAAGTGTGCAACAAGAGTAAAGTAGAGATCAGTTCAAGAAAAAGTTAGTACAGGTATGTTTGTAGTGGTCAAATCAAGTTCTACATTAGTTTCAGATAATGGAAAGATAAGAGGGCATACAACAGGTTAGTTTGTGAAGATGAAGTAATTTCTAGGTGGCAAGGAGCTTATCAATGCAAAGAACAATGCAAATCTTAAGTACCTAATCCAGTGGAAGGGATTACCAGGTGGAGATGCAGCTTGGAGATTATGGAATGATAAGATGAAACATGTTTTTGATGTCATATAGTCCTCAAGGGACTTGAGATCTTTTTCTGGCCGGGTGTATGGTGCAGTGGCACCAAAAAAAACTTATGTAAATATGATCAATTAATAGAGTTTAGGGTGTTTTGAGTCTTTTGTCATAAAATAAGGTCATAATATACCATTTACAATGTTTTAATTCATTTTGACTCGGTTCTAGGTGAAGTTGTAGGTTCTTGCAAAAAGTTGTCATATTGTAATGTTGCAAAAATCTACATTTTGGAAGCCCAATGTTCAAGTAACTCAAAAGGTAGTTTGAGTTGGTTTTGGTAGTTGAATTTTAGAGGGACAAGTTTAAAATATACTTAGAAAATCAATGTAAGCTCTTGGTTGAAGATTTTTCTGAAGGAAGTAATAAGAAACTCTTAATTTTTTGTGTTTTCTAGTTAAGTTTGCTGCTCTAGGTTATTGCACTTGCCTATATAGAAGAACATTAGTTTAAAAGCTGTTGAATTCAATGGAGGAATGGATTAATATTAGTTTGGTTTTTATTTGATTGAATTTCATAAAGATTTAAGAGTTTTATTGTCATTTTATTGGTAATGGGTTTGAAAGCTCTATTTTGAGGGTTTGTGGGTGCATACAATGTATTAATGGCCCAGTCCACCGGTAGAATTTCTTGTAACTTGGTGGAATTGGTCCATTTAGGTAGGGTTAGGTGTTAGAGTAGGTTTTAGGAGTAGGGAAGGTGGTTTGAGGGAATTTGATTGCTACCCTAGTTGAAATTGCATGAGTTTTGGCTTGAAATGGATGGCTACAAGTTGGAGTTTGCTTCAAATGTATTGGTGAAGGTTGGGAGTTTGTTTGTGAAGCATGTGAAAGTCCTATTTAGAAAGTGATTTAGGATTAATTAATTCAGAATTAATTAATTGGAATGGATTAGGAGATTGCGACATTTGATTTGATTGATTTAATCAAATGCGAGGATTTAGGGGGATTTAATTAAATGACTTGATTTAATTAAATATGATGAATATTAGTTAGAAGAAAGGATGAATTAATCCAATAAAATTAATTATTTGATTAATAGCTAAATTTGTTGAATTTAACTAAATAATGTTGATTATTTAATTAATTGGTTAGCTCAAGGTGATTTTAGAAGAAATGGTATTAGTTAATTAGAATCAGACGCATAGTATCAATCAAGACTTTTTTACGTGTCTACAGTTTGTCCCTCTTTGAAGCAATGTACCAATTGCATTGGTTCAAAGATTGATGTTGCCAAGATTCAAATTCAAAAATTTCCTATTTTTTTAGATGCCCCATTGTTGCCCCAACAGAAAGAAGTATGCTAATACACTACCCCTCGACAAATTGGGTGAAAATTTTGATTTTAGGTCAAGCTCACGACAAAGAGGTTCAAGATGGTGAAATGAGAAGGTTAGACTAACATATCTATATTATTATGATGATGCAAATGAGATGGTTTTAAGATGCTTAGAATAACAAATCTATATTATCCTAAACGACTTAACTGATGATGCAATGCATGTGAGATGGATGATGTTTCCTATTATGATGATATGCCATGATTATGTAGGATGTAGACGGTTTATGGATGCAAGATGGATGTGTTACTATTTTGGTGAATTACATGATACCATGTTAGTGTGAAAGAGGATAGAAGAATGAGAGGGATCAACCCTTTATTCCGAGAAGATGTAGAAGTCTAACAAGTCCATGAGTCATTAAGACTTTATTAGATATGATGATGAGTGATGATGATGCATTGCTTATCAGGGATTGGGGATGTAAAGAGAATTACTTTCCTTATGTTTGATAACAAACATAGATATGATGCATCAAGGTATAGACAACTAGGATGGCATTGTATCTAGTGAGATGGAGTTTGACTCGACAAACAAATAGGAGTATCCATGTTCACACCCGACATATGAAACATTGTTAGAGTGTACTTTAAACATTTCAAACATCTCAGACCAAAACACAGAAAGGAAAAACCTCCCAATATAATATTCAATGCATCCTACCTATACCGAACAAAATTAGCATGACCAAGGTTATATTACAAGAATATCCAACAAGCACAACAAATGAAAGATAATGTTAAATGCCCCATTCCTTTCTCTCTAAATATTTAAGATTAGACATCATTGAGAGGTGATTGGAATGAGTGCAATAAGATAAATTAGAAGAAAAGATCAAATATACAAACAAGCCAATGTTCTTCATACCTCTAGCCAAAGGGATATGTTTTTCTTAGGATAAGTACCCAAAGTGATTGCCAAAGATAATGTCCATTGTAGGAAGGATGCATCCTAGGACATGTTAGTGGATGGTGGCCAGTTGATAGGTTGATTGAAAGGATGTTGATATAAGGTCGATTGACATGTTTGCTAAAAGGATCAAGAGCTTGATTTTGTGTTTAAATTTTTTCTTTTGCTAAGTGTTGTAATTGTTCTTGCTTATGTACCAAAGGATGAGTGTGATGATCAATTTATTATGGATGATTGATTATTGTGGGTGAAGTGAAATGAGACAGATGGATTTTTAAAAACATTTGGATGTTTTTGAAATGTTATGAGGTTGTTTTTTGGGTTATTTAAATGTTTTTGTGTTTTTGTGTCTTGGGGGCTCATCAATGATGGTATTGCCTACATTTAAGCTTAGAGACGACGTAGTTCAGATACCATGTTTTTGAATTTTTATGAATTTTTGACCTGTTTTGGGATTTTGATATGTTTTGGATGTTTTTGGATTTTCATATGATTTTGACGATTTGGATATGGATATGTGTGATGATATCAATGATCTGTTTTGGGATTTTGTTGAAAACCAATCTAAGGTTGATTGATCTGATTGATGGATTGATGATGATAACATTGTTGAGGATACACAACAATGTAAGGATAGTGTTAAGCAACATGAGGATTGGGAATGATATCCTGAGATGATGATGGATTGATTGGATTGGATTGATCAAGATGGTGAAGCTTGATTTGGAACAAAATTTTCTTGAATGATTTGATGTGACGTTGAAGCACATGTTAGATGCAACTGATATTGATTGTTTGGATTGATGTTCGATGAAAGATAATGCTTGATAAGTAACATCTTCTTTCAAAATATGCCATGGGTTTGTGATTTGGATTTTTGGCTCACAAATGTTTTGACCAATTCGATTTCATGTTTTCCAATGTTTAGATCACCACATGAGTTGGAGGATATAGATAAAGATTTATTCCTAAAGCAAGATGTAGATGTCTACCCCCATTGCCTAGAAATGTATGGAATGCCATGGGTGGATGCTTGGATAGGTGTATGGATGGATGGATATGGATTATCTTGCGGTATGATAAGGTGTTCAAAAAAAGGATGCTCATTTGGATAGTGCTTCATGGATTATATAATGTAGAGTAGGATGGGATCAATGAAAATGATCCATGTCAAGATGTTTACCATAAGCAAGTGTAAAGTGTAAACCAAACTTTTATCAAGATCAAGATAATTTGCAAGATGGATGTAGATGGATGAAAATGAATTGTTTAATTATGGATAAGATGGATGGAATGTTGGAATTATTATGGATAAGATAAGATGCTTTCACCTAAACTAGCACATGTAGATGTCGATTCTACACATGACACCTATTTTCAAGGTTTTCATCATGGTACCTGCCCAAAGTGCCATTTAAGTGGTTTTCAATACAGGATGATTTTTTTTCTTTACTGTTTTCAATCCTCTTTTTGATTTTTTTTGGATTTTTGTATTTTTTGATCTTTTTGTATTTTTGATTTATACCTTTCAAGCTTAGGCATAATTTTTTTTGAGATGGGAGCTATTGATGGGATCCTGTAAAGGTTCATCTTTAGGTATGGATAGCTAATATGCTCTTGATTTGTAACTTGTCATGATGAAAAAAGGTCCCAACCAATTGGGTTCAAACTTACCCTTGATGTTTGGATTTGGCACATTTTTCTGATTTTCTTTCAACATGAGGTCTCTGAATTGAAATGAATAACTCTTGATTTTTTTTATTATAGCTCCTTTTGAGATGGTTTTGAAAGACCTATAGGTGGTTCAAAGCATCCATGTGCCACTCATCTAGTAGTTTTAGCTCGTTCAATGATGACACCCGATATTCTTCATTAGTAATGAGATTCTACAATGATATTCTTAAGGATAGGAGATCGATCTTAATGGGAAGGATGGCTTCTGATCCATATACTAGGGAGAAGGGTGTTGCACCTATAGGTGTACAGATACTCATTCAGTAGGCCCATAAGGTGAGATTTAGCTGTAGGTGCCAGTCGCAACCAACTTCATTGATTATTTTCTTGATAATTTTTAGGATGGTTTTATTAGAAGCTTCCACTTGGTTGTTACCCTAAGGGTACTATGGGGTGGAGAAGCGATGTTGGATATTGAATTTTTGGTATAGCTCACAGAAATCCTGGTTTTTGAAAGGTGTCCCATTATCAAAGATAAGAGCTTGTGAAACACTATAATGGAAAATGAGGTAGTTCAGGATGAATTTTGAGATTTGCTTCCCTGTGATATAGGTCATGGGGATGGCTTCTACCCACTTTGTGAAGTATTCAGTGGTAGTGATAATGAACTTGTGTCCATTAGATGAGGTGGGTGAGATTTTTCTGATGAGATCGATCCCCCATTGTGAAAAGGGCCAAGGTGTTACAATCGGTTGAAGCTCTTGAGCTGGTGCATGAATGAGGTCTCCATGTTGTTGGCATTGCAAACATTTTCAGACATAGTCATGAGTTTCCTTCTCCATTGTAGGCCAGTAGTACCCAATCCTTGGAAATTTCTTGGCCAAGACCATACCACTAGAATGCAAACCATAAATACCATTGTGTACCTCGATTAAAGTAGTCAAAGCTTCCATAGGGTTAAGGCATCACAAAAGGGTTCCCTCGATACTTCTATGGTATAGGGTGTCACCTAAGATAACAAAATAGGATGAATTCTTAATAAGGGTTCTTTTGAGGTTTGGGGTGATGTCAGTAGGGAGGACTCCTACTTTTAAGTAGGTGTATATGTCATGGTACCAAGGATCACCAGGACCAACGATTTCACACATGAACTCAAATTTGGTACCTTGAAAGTTGGTACGAGAAGCTGCTCAACTAGGAATTCATGCTTAGGGACATTGCATGGGATATCCAACAATGATCTGATTGTTTCCATAATGTCTGCTGCTTTGTTGTTTACTTGCATTATTTTCTCAAATGTTATGTTGATGAAGAAATCCTTGAGATCCTCCACTAGCTTCTTGTATGGGGTAAGTTTGTCATCCTTTGTTTGGTATTCATCATTGACTTTGTTAATAATTAATTGTAAGTCCCCATAAACCTTAAGTGCCATGATTTTCCACTGTACTACAAGTTGAAGTCCTATGAATAGAGCGTTGTACTCCACTATATTATTGGTGCATGGAAAAGATAGCTTATATGACTTTAGGATGCAATCTCCTTGTGGTGTGATGAAGAAGACTCCTGCTTCTAACCCATGCTGAGTATATGACCCATTGAAGTACACCTTCCAATGGTCTGTACACCGAGATTAAAAATGGACTCATCTAGAAACTTTGATATTAGGGGGTTCTCTAAATATATAGGTTCTTCCACCAATTTATCTATAGTTACTTGTCTTTTGATAGCTTTTCGTTCTACTTACTCAATGTCATACTCTATCAATATCATGACCCACTTAGCCATTCACCCTATGAGTGTTTCCTTAGAGAGTAGATATTTTAGAGGGTCTATCTTGTCGATGAGCAATCATGTAATGTATGAATTTTTGTGAGGCAAACACTATTGCAAGACAAACTTTCTCGTGAATGTGTAGTTTTAGCTCGTGTCCCACCAAGGTTCTGCTGATATAGTAAATGACTCTTTCTTTCCCTGTTTCATCATGTTGTTTTAGAAGAGTGCCAAGGGTTGTCGTTGTCGCTGATATGTACATGATCAATGGTTTTTTCTAGATTGGTGGCATGAGGATTGGTGGTGTTAGCAAGTATTCCTTGATTTTATTGAATTCTTGATCACATTGCTCTTCCTACTTGTATGTTACCCCCTTGTGGAGTAGATGAGAAAATGGGACAACTTTATCTACGAATTGTGCTATGAATTTGCAAATGGATTGGATCCTTCCCTGCAATCCCCTTAACTACTTCTATGTTTATGGCACTTCTATTTCAAGATTTTCTTTGTCTTTTGCAGGGTCTATCTCAATTCCCCTCATTGATACAATATACCCTAGAAGTTTTCATGATTGCACACCAAAGACACATTTCTTAGGATTGAGTCGTACTTTATATTCTTCCAGTCTATCGAAAATAGAGCCTAGTGCTGCTATGTGGTCTTGATGCTTCCTTGATTTGGCTAGTATGTCATCCACATAGTCTTCTATAGATTTGTGGATCATGTCATGAAAAATTAGAGTCATATCCCTTTGGTATGTAGCTCCAACGTTCTTTAACCCAAATGGCATCATGTTCCAATAGTAGGTGCCCCATGGACAGGTGAAGTTTGTCATATGTTGATCATCCTTTTCTATCATAATCTAATTGTATCTTGAAAACTCGTCCATCAATGATAGCATCTCATGTCCCACTATTAGATCTACAATCATGTCTATGTTGGGAAGAGGGAAATCATCCTTAGGGCATGCTTTTTTTAGGTCCCTAAAGTTAGTGAAAATTCAAATGCCCCCAGTGGGCTTAGAAATTGGTACAAGGTTGGAAACCCATTTAGGATAATCAATATGTCATATAAAGCCAATGCCAAGAAGTTTTTGTAGCTCAAGTTTGACTAACAATGCGATCTGCGAATGTATCTTTCTTAATTTTTGTTTTATTGGTTTTGCCTCTAGATAGACTGCTAGATGATGGACTACTACCTATGGATCAAGGCCTGGCATATCAATGTAGGTCCATGCAAAATTTTCTTTCCTTTCTTTCATAAATGTACCTAGAATATCTTG
The DNA here is from genome assembly GCA_007258455.2 of Sequoia sempervirens. NCBI lineage: Eukaryota > Viridiplantae > Streptophyta > Pinopsida > Cupressales > Cupressaceae > Sequoia > Sequoia sempervirens. The sequence goes on along the minus strand of VDFB02288047.1, from coordinate 12,309 downwards.
TTCATCGATCAAAAGTGACTCTACATAGGAAGTGATGTGTGGTGTTTCTTTAGTTCCTAGATTGACTGGGATACATTTTTTTTTCCATTACTACTAATTTTTCTTGATAGATTGCAGTAAGGGGAAGATTTAATCCCTCATCTTTTGGTGCCTTAGATATTTTTTCACCATCGGATACATCCTTTCTTTTTACTATTTTGGGTTAGAAAGTGCCACAGTGTGGTTTTCACTTAGAGACCTAGATGTTACTCTTATATTTTCTATTTTGCGACTAAGAGATTCAATCGTTTCCCCATAGTACACATGCGTGTCCAACTCAATATAAAACCCTGGTTTGTGATCTCCATACAATAGAGTATCACTTAGTCCCATGAACTCTAAGAGAGACTCATCATTTTTGAATGTGTCTAAGATTAGTGGTCCTCGTTGGTCACAGTCTATTAGTTGGGGGTAGACAAGCTTTAGTTTAGTGGTTTGGTTACTCGACTCAAAATACATGGTAGTGATCATAAAAAGGGAGGAGTCCTCAAATAACATGGGAAGGTTGGAGAAGGGATCCTCAAAAGGATAACTAATCGATTATGGGTACCGACGAGGAAGCTTTGACTATTTTAACCATAACACCCTTGCCAAGTATGGTTAGCTTTGTAGGGGTACATCCAAGGCCAAGATTCTTACCTAGCACTTCTCAAGAACAATGGGTTCAAACAAACCATTATCATTTTTCCTAAGCTTCTCACTTTTCTTATAGCCCCAATTAAACATTAATTGAAGACCTTTGTTGCTTTCTTCCATGGGGAGATTTGGAATGGGCGTTTCATCTTGATATAATAGGCTTGATACATGTTTTTCATGTACCATATCTTTGCTTAGGTCTCCCCACTTTTTGAAGGTGGTAGCTTCTACTTTGAAGGTCTAAGATGTTGTGTCAATTGGTTTTGGTTTCCCATGAGATCTAGTAAATTGAGGTAACTCTCCTATCACAAAGGCACTCTTTTTCATTTTATAGTCCCCACATCCATGATCTTGGATAATAACCTTAACATCTAGGATGGTCAGAATGGAAGGTGTCTTTGTCTCAGAAGTGAAGGCTAAGGTGGATGGGTCAACTTAAGGAGATGTGGGTCCTTAATCATTTTTTGAGACTTGCGGGATCTTATAATATTTGGCCTCCATATTTTTGCAATAATAAAAAGGCTCAGGGTTAGCATGGATTGTGACTTCTTGGTTTTGATAAGGGAATTTAACACAATGATGGAATGTAGATGTGACAACTTGTATCCCATGGATCCATGGGCACCCCAGGAGGATATTATAGGGGAGTTCAAGGTCAAGAACCTGGAAAGTGGTCTCCATGATTGTTGGTCGTACTTGAATGGGGAGTTGAATGGTGCCTTGGGATAGATGTTCTTGATCATCATAAGCCCTGATAGTGATACCTTTTCCTTTCTCGATGACATCTTTAGAGAAACCCAGATTCTTTATTAGCTATAAAGTACAAATATTCAAACCCACACCTCCATCCACAAGGACTCATTTGACTTTGTTCTTGTGGACTAGGACTTCAAGATGGAGTGCACGGTTGTGAGATAGTTGGGTTGGGAGATCCTACTCAAATAATGTGAGGAGATTCGGTGTAGTGATATGTTCGACTATAGCTTGAAACTGGTTTGCATCAAGATCCGTGTGGATGGAGGATGCAACCATTGCATTTTCTAGGATGTCCCTATGTGTGGGTGAGATTTTTAACAACTCCATGATGGAGATCTAGGTGGGGGTATTTTTCAGTTGATCTAGGACATTATAGCCATTAGGGATTGAATTTGGATTTGTGGTGGGTGCTTTGGGTTGTTGTGAAGGTCCTAGGATGGTAATTATTCCACCATGTGTGGTGACTCCACACTCGGCTCTAGGTCCTCTGATATTAACAACTGTTACCCATTCATCCAAGGATACAACAACATGGTCATAGATATGGTTCACGTTGTTGTAACTCTTTCCATTGCCATTATTGTTTCCTTTATTGTGATCCAACATTAGATTCATGTATATGTTAAGGTCTTGATTCTTGGTTGGTTGTTAAATGGTTATGGTCTTATCATCAATGAGATCTTGGATCATATTCTTGAGTCTCATACAACTTGCTATCATGTGTCCCTTTATTGTATTAAATTCACAAAGGTGTTTCTCGTTATACTATGGTGGTTTAACTTGAGGCTCTTGATAATTTTCATAAATGAGGATTTTGATGAGATTTGCTTGTACCAGCTATTGCATGACAGATTTGATTGGTTCCCAAAGTGGTGTATTTTTGTTTAGGGGGATATATGTTCCTTGGGGGTGGTCCCCCTTGAGCATTTAGGTTGTTGACCATTTGATTGTTGGGTTGTTGTGATGATGGGTTTATTTGTGGGTTGCTTTGGGTATTGATTTGTTGTTGTTGGTACATTTGTTGTTGTGTATTCTGCCTTGGGGCACTTATAATAAATTTGGTGTCAACGACACCATCGTTAGTAACATTCTTGTTCTTGGCCCATGTGCGATGTTTTTCATTGTAACTTGTTGATGGTTGATTTTCTTGATATGTTGGTGTGCCCTCTTGTGCTATAAGGGCTCTTTTGATGTTGAGTGCTTTGGGAATCAATTGGTCATAGGTTGTTATGCAATGCATTTTAAAATGAAAGGACAAGGTCTCTTGAAGGTTGGAGATGATAGTCCCAATTTGTTGTTATTCAAGCATATCCCATTTTCTCTTATTGGCCTTGGCTAACCATCATTGCAAGAAGGTTGTGAATCTTTCTCCCAAGTGTTTTGTTTTAGGTTGGATAATTCTTCCAAGCTCACTTCCACTCCTATGTTAAATGAATAATTTTGTATGAATAAGTCAACAATTTCTTGAAACTTTTTAATTATGGGGGGAAGGCGAGAGAACCATTCCATTGTTGGTCTTGACAAACTTCGAGGGAAGAGTCGCATCAGATAGGAATCATCATATGCAACTTCCAGACAATGTACGTGGAATTCCCTGATGTGGTCTTTAGGATTTCCATTCCCACGGTATTTATCAAATTTTTCTATCTCAAATCCTTTTGGGAATGAAACCATCATAATGCTCTTGTCAAATGGATAGGGGCACAAATTCGCTTGTGATTTCATTGTCTTTCCTGATTGTATTTCTAGTACTTGTTGTGAGAGAAATTTAATTTGTATAGACAAATCATTTTGTGGATCAGGTGGTGGGATGTATGTGTTTTGGGGTGGTATGGTTGTTTGGGTGACGGGTGGGATGACTTGCGTATTTGGTTACGTGTTCATGAAAGGTTGCTTAAGGTTTGTTGTGCAAGCAACACTTGTTGGTATGCCTGTAGTTTTTGTTGTGCTAACAATGCTTATTGTTGTGTGTGCTATTGCAAGGCTTGCTAATAGGCTTGTTGTTGTAACAAGGATTGTGCTTGGGATTGTTTTGTTTGGTATTGAGCTTGTTGAGTGGCTTGTGCAGATTGTGTGGGTTTCGTAACTTGTGCAACTTGTGCAACTTGGGTGGCTTGTTGTTGTCGCAGTATAGCTTGCGCTTGTGCTTGGGAAGCCTGCTATGCTTGTTGTGCCTATGCTTGGAATTTTTGAAATACCTTTTGGTATGCTTGTTGGGCTACTTGCAATGTGATGCTATATTGATTCGTTTATTTGGATTTGGTGGTGGAGGTGGGGGAATTGGTGGGATGGTGTGAGATGAGGTGGCAAGATTTTGTTGAAGTGGTTGTGGAGGTGCTTGTTGAGTAATGACAAGGGGTTTTGTGGTAGATTATATGGTTGATGTGCTAGGTCCTTGGGGGACCACATTTTGGAGAGTTGGAGGTGTTATAGATGATGTAATGATTGGTTGAGATGTTTGGATTGGTACCACTTGGTGTTGTGATATCAGTGGCATGCTTGGAGGATTTGGTATGATTGATGTGCTGATTTGATTGGTTTTGGATTGGTATGTTGGATAAAGGGGGTTTCCCTAAACCTTGGATTGGTGTGGATGTTGATGTCAAAAGAGGGAATGATGGGAAGATTGGTGGTGTGTTCCCATGTAGGATGGAAGCATTGAAAGTACATCCCTTCCCAAATAAATTCACTTGTCCTTGTGATATCATGGGGAGGGAGACTTGTGTATTAAGAGAATATGCCAGTGTTGTAGAAAAGGTGGAGGGGTTGTTTGCATCATGGAAAATGAGTGGAACATATGGCTGTTTTGGATCTTGTGGGACAATGTTATGCATAACCAAGATTGTGTTAGCCTCTATATTTTGAGTGTTGACAAGTGGATCTGTTTGAAGAGCTTGGAGTAATGAACTCCCCTTGGCTCATGGGTTGAGTTGGAGCATGAGATGATGTTGGTTGTATGATGGGTTGGATGACGTTTGGGAATGAAGGCATGAATGGTGCTTGAGGTATGCTCCAAAAAGGTTGTTCGAAAATGGTTCTCACATAAAAATTAGAAGGGAGTTTAGCCCCTTCCTTTGCTAATGCCAACATTTATTGTGTGGGATTGAGTCTCATGACCATGTTGACAATTTTGTGTTTTTTAGGATTTTGGACTAGTTCAACTATTTCATCTTGGGTCATCCCTTGGAAGTTGTTGGTGACATCCTCCACTTGACAACCTCCCTCGTGAAGATCTTGTGGTTGTTGAGGTGGGTTAAGTGAACGGTTGGTAGATTCCATAGGATTGAATTTTGATGCATTTTTTGCTCAAATTACTTGAAGTGGATGTTTCTTTCTTTTTCTCCATGATCTTCTTGTGTTGTGATCTCGTTTGGACCATAAAAATTTGAAACAAATTTTGGGAATATAGGAGGTAAACCTCTAACTCCTTGGGTTGGCCTAAACTTTAGGTACAAAAAATAAAATCTAGGATGTTTAAGGATCAAATGAGGACATGACAAATGAAGGGTGAATGATATGGATATTTGAACTTTTGAGAACTTTGGAGGAATACTAGACATTAGGATTTTAGGATTTTGATTTGGATTTGGTTAATGGAATTGTAGATCCCAAGATGTTAGATGTTATATTGGGGTAAACTTTTCCAAAGGGGATGATAATTTAACTAAATGTGTGGAGAAGGATTCATCCACACACAACTAGCCAAACAAAGTGATTTTGATTTTTACTGAAGGATTTACCATAAGTCTAGCATGAATGATTTTTCCAAGGTTCTAAGAGTTGTTTGTGAGATGGGATTTGATTGATGTTGTGACAAATGAAAGTGTTGGTTTGATCCTAGATGAACCCAAAGAGACTTTGTTTACAAGACCATGCTATACCTTTACAAATTTCAACTCTATGTGAGAAATTCAAAATGTTGGAAAAGACCTAGATTCTGACAATAATAGAATGAATACAATTTTGGATTATCCTTTGAAGCACGTTTGTAAAAGTTGTAGACTAGTCTATCTTTGGTTTTGTAAAGTGCTAAAAGATGTTTCTTGAGAGCCTTTGGGATAAGATTCTTATGACGATTAATGAACCTTGGTTTTAGGATTTTGACTTTGTAGAAAATCATGAGATCAAACACATATGTGGGGTCCAATTTTATTTTATCTTGATTAAATGGATTCTTTTTACCACATCAACACTTCTTGCTTAACTTTCAAAATGAATGTTTATGTATCAACACCTTTTCATTCCACAAGGTCCATTATGTGAAAATTAAGGAATCAAAGGCATAGTTTTCCTAGATTGAATTTGGAGAACACAAAGTGAGATATGGGCCCAAATATTTAGAAGCCTCTAAGGATAAAATCCCTAGGTACAAACAATAATACTTGGACTCTTCAAGGATATTTGTTCTTCCAAAGGGTTTGAAATTTTGATGAATTGTTGAATGTTTGTTTCAAAGTTTTATATCCAAGAAAAGTATTTGATTGAATCAAAAATTACACAACCATAGGATATAAAATGACTATACTTGTTGGATTCTCACTTGGATTTCTCCAAACACCAAGACAAAGTGAACAGTTAGAGATTTGGCGACACTGGCTCACCTCCATGGCACACACTTCTCAGGACCACAAAATATCAAAATCCTAAAGATCTAAAGACCTTGAGGATTTTTTTTGTTTCTACTTTGAATAGTACAAATGTGAGGTGGCTTCAAAATGACCATTCTTGCACCAATAAGTATTAAGGATTTTTGGATTTTTTAAACAAAGGGTTGTAGTAAGGACATCTAGTTTAGGGGGTGCAATGGTAAACTCTGTCAAGAGTCTCCCAACTCTTAGAACAAGGGATTTACATATCATAAAAATACTAGGGGAGAGCTATCATGTACCACTTCTTGTTGATTGTAAACTTTGCTTGCAATCATAAATTTATATAGTGGTTCAAAAGAGCTTGGCGTTAGCTCGTTACTGCTTGGGTCGTTCCCTTGGGGTGAGTACTTTTTCCCACCAAGGCAGGCCCTCTAAAGATAATTTTTTTTTGAAGAAGTACATTTGTAGTTCGACTGCCTAAAGCACTAGGAGGGAACACACACAATGCCTTTCCTTCACACTTGCATGATTGTTCAATTTTAGCTCCAAATTGAAATGTGTGGGTGACTTTAGAAAATTAATGTCAATAGAATGCTTTTGATTCTCAAGATCCCCGAGTGGCGTGAGAGAAGTGCATACACATTCAAATAACACAAATTGCAAAAAATCACAAGAAAATTAAAGACAAGTTCTTTTTAAACCCAAAGTAAACATGAGTTCATTTTAAAGCACCAAGATTAAATGTGAGTTTTTCTTATTCAATTTCAACCCAAAATCAAATTCTAGTAAGTTTCTAATGTTCAATTTTAATCCAACTTTGACAAAGCTTGAGTTGTTTGTTAATTTTAAGCCCAAAAATAACTCTAGTTGTTCCTAAAATAGAAATGAAAAGAAGAATTGGAAAGCCTAAGCTATTACAAAGAGCATTTAAAAATTCTTTTAGGTCTCCAAGTCAACTTTTCTCCCTTCTTGCAAAGGAAATGATGGATCATGAATGCGACGCTTTGCAATTGGAAAATGTGATGCTCTATAGAGGAAAAAGAGTGCATATGCGGCACAATATCAAAGGCGACACTCTATCAGAACCAGTAATAAGACATAAGACAAAAAGAACAAATGTGGCATTGTAGTAGATGCGGCGTGACAATAACAAACAAAGGCTGCTCGATGTTGTAAAAGTGGAAATAAAAGAAAAAGTGACACTCTACGTGCAAGTGAATGTGACATTGTATGCAAAGGTGATGCTAAATTAGTCAAGTGCGGAGTCCCTCCCTTGTGTCTACAAAAAGTGAAGATTTTAAGCAAAATTCATCAACATAAACTAGTTATCCCTCCTAGTGCCAAAATGTGAGTTTCTAATCTGCAATCAACTAAAAAGAAACAACAAACAAGTGTTAATCATGTTAGAAAACCAAATAAAACACTCCATATGAGATTCTTTAACCAAATCAAAGGGAAAACATGAAAATGAGAACAAACTAACTAATGATAACATGAAATCCGATTGAAATTGCTAAACCTCCATCCCATAGGGGGAGTGGTGCTCCTTTGATGTGGAAAGAAGCCCTTTCCCAATCCCTTTGATAATCTTTGATGATTGAAGATGATTCCAAGTATGGAATTGATGCTAAATGATGAAAATATGCTCACAAGTGATGAAAATGGTGATAGCTATGAGTTGAAATGCCTATAGTAAGAATGTTTGAAGTTGTGGATCTATATTATGAAGAAAATGATTCTATTTATAGAACTCGAGGGTTGAAGAATGAGAGGAATTGGTGAATGTGGGACTAAAAGAGAGCCAATGAGAATGCGACACTTGTCACAAGGCTAATGGATGAAGTTGGAGCATATTTTGGGAAATGAATGAGTAAAGAGGATGGAAGAGAAATAAATGCATGTGGTTGAGGATGTACGAGGATTTGAAAGGTTGTAAGAAGAATTTATTGAATGTGGTTGGAGATTTGAGAGGATGTAAGAGGAGTTATTGAAGATGTAAGAGAAGTTATTGAGGATGCAATGGGTTTTTGAAACCTTTAGAGGGAAATTGAATGAAGAAGTGGTTAGGAGGAATATTCTTTGGAATATGCCTTTGTGAGGATAAATAGAGGAATTAGTTAATTAAAAGAAATGAATTTCATGTGCAACCTGGTTAGTTGACCATGGGTTGATTTAAATCTTGAGGAGTTAAAAGTTGGAGGATTTATTAAGGATGATTTAGAAAGTGATTTAGGATTAATTAATTCATAATTAATTAATTGGAATGTATTAGGAGATTGTGACATTTGATTTGATTGATTTAATCAAATGAGAGGATTTAGGGGAATTTAATTAAATGACTTGATTTAATTAAATATGATGAATATTAGTTAGAAGAAAGGGTGAATTAATCCAATAAAATTAATTATTTGATTAATAGTTGAATTTGTTGAATTTAACTAAATAATGTTGATTATTTAATTAATTGGTTAGTTTGAGGTGATTTCAGAAAAATTTGGTGTTAGTTTATCAGAATTAGATGCATAGTATCAATCAAGGCTTTTTTACATGTCTACAAATCCTAAGGAAACACATGTTGCTATTAAAAGAATATTTAGATATTTGAATGACACTCTAGATTATGGACTGTGGTATCTTAAAGATACTAATTTTACACTTACTACCTATACAAATGCAAATTGTGTTGGATGTGTAGATGACATAAAAAGTACAAGTGGTGGTGCATTCTTTCTTGGATGTAGATTAGTGGCATGGTTGAGTAAAAAATAGTATTCAGTCTCCTTGTCTACTACTGAAGCTGAGTATATTGGTGTTGCATCTTGTTGTACACAAGTTCTATGGAAAAAACACACATTGAAAGACATCACATTGGTATATGATGATCCCATTTCTATTTTTTGTGATAATAAAAGTTTAATTAACATTTCAAAGAATCTCATGATGCACTCAAGGATGAAACATATATCTATGAAGTATCATTTCTTGAGAGAGAAGGTCGTGGAGAATGAAGTAAAGCTCGAGTATGTTCCGACGAAGGATCAGATTGTTGATATTTTCACGAAGGCTCTTCCTAAAGATACTTTTGAGTATCTCTAGGAGAGGTTAGGGGTTATTTCCCCTTCTTTCTTGAAATAGATGCATATGGAGATGTATTAGTCTGGTGGATCTATCCTTCTTCTAGACTAATGTTTTGCTGGCTACCTCTTAGGGGGAGCAGGTAGTGTCAGGGGTTGTCATTGTGAATATTCTATTTTTTATGTCAAAGGAGAAATCAATGTAAAATATTCTTTTTCCTTTTCTATTGATGTTAAAAGGGGAGAAGAAGCATGTGAAAAAGAAAAAAAAAGAGAGGAAGAGTGGAAGAAGAAGCATATAAGAAATTATCTACTAAGGGTGAGAAACAAAAAAGTGTATTAAGAGCTAGTATGTTGTCTTTGATAGTTTTTCACATCATGTGTTGCCATCAATGATAAAGGGGGAGATTGTTGCAAGAATGGAAAGAATGAAGGTGTTGTGATTGATGTCAATTGGTCAACTGGTTATCAACTAGTTGTTGGCTATATATGTCGAGGATATTGAGAAAATTCTAATGAAGATATGTTGCAGGTATTTAGTGGTTGCTTTGGGTTTTGGTCCACATTTTCTCCTATGTTTTTGCAGTTCAAAAATGTTGTTCATGGTTGTTAGAAGATGCTATATCCAGATTTTTGGTTGTTGATTTGTTGTACAGTGCAAGTTGTGTTCACCAGTTGTGAACCATGGTTTTTTGTGTTTTTCGTTGAGGTTTGGGAGAAATTTTGTTGGTTTGGATTTCTCTTTGATGAATTCTTATGAATTATGGTTCTAGAGTTGAGTTTCCCTGATTCTATTGAAGATAATTTTGGTATTTAGAAGATTTGTGCTTAATGGTTCTATGTGTTTTACATTGATTTGGCTGACCTTTTGTGAAATACTACTTTCTAGGTTGATGAAGTGTGTTGGATCTTTTTGGGTACCTTGAAGCATGTGTTTGGGTCACCCTAATTCTAATTCCACCCTAGGATGTTTTGGCCCTGACCTAATTTGAATTTGAATTTGGATGGGAAACTTTGGATATGTTTCAAAGTTGAAGATGGTATAAATACAAGATGAGTTAGTGGTGAAGAAATATACAAGAGTGAAGAAGAAGAGTAATAAGAGAAAAGAGGAAGTGTAGTTAGAAACAACATTGATTCTATTCAATGAGTGTGTGTGATGTGAGTGTGGTAGATTAGTGTGAAGCTTAATGCTAAAACTCTATCATTCATGCATGTATGCGAGTGATTGTGGTGGAATCCTTTGTTGTAGTGGGATTGTAGTCTCTTTGTAACAAGTCTTCTTTGTCTTCTTTGTATCTCTGTGGCAATGAGCCCTCCAGGTTGTTAGCCTTGTTGGATAGTGAGTCCTTGTTCTAGATATTGAATCCTTGTTTTGGAAATGAGCCTCTTGTAATCAGTTTTGATATTCTCTATAGTGTGAGTTACTCCTCATCGTGGTTTTTCCCTTATTGGTTTTTCCATGTAAATCTGGTGTTATTGTGTTTATGTGTTAGATTTGAGTTTCTGCATTGGAATTTGATGATTAATCATGTAAGTAGTATTAAGAAATAGTTTTGACGATTGAATTAAAGGTTTAATTCTGTGATAAATGATTCATCCCCACTCTTATTTTTCCTATTCAACATTTCATGTATTGTTTGGTAGGCTGTGGCAGTTTGATTGGAAATTCGTACATGAAGAGAGGAGTAACACATATACTTTTGAAAAGGATGGAATCAAGCATACATTGCTACCTATGCGTGAACAAGAAGAGGATAGCAGTGGTAGTAGCAACAGTAAGATAATGTTGGTGAGTGGATGAGAGTTCTTGCATATCATGAAGAATGAGGAAATGGGAGTTGCTTTGGTGCTCAAACCTAAGGAGTTGCTGACCTCTAAAAAATTGGAGGATCTACCCAAGGAGGTACAAGAAATCTTGGATGAACATAATGATATTGTTGTAGTTGATTTTCCTAATGAGTTTCCCCCTATGTGTAGCATTAGCCATTACATGGATTTAATTCCAAGAGCTAGCCTTCCAAACAAGGTTGCATACAAGTTGACACCCCAAGAGAATGAGGAGATTATAAGGCAAGTTGAGGAGTTGCTACAGAAAGGGTTGATAAGAGAGAGTTTGAGTCCATGTGTAGTGTCTACAGTCTTGGTGCCTAAGAAGGAAAATGAATGGAGAATGTATACAAAATCTCGAGCCATTAATAAGATAACTACCAAGTACAAATTTTTAATTCCTAGAATAGTGATTTGATGGATTGCCTAGGTGGTGCAAAGTATTTTTTGAAGATAGATTTGAAAATTGGTTACCATCAGATTCAGATTAGACTTGGATATGAGTGGAAGACAACATTCAAAATGAGTGATGGACTGTATGAGTGGTTGGTTATGCCCTTTGGGCTCATGAATGCACCCAATACTTTTATGAGACTCATGAATGAAGTCTTGAAACCTTTTCTTGGGAAGTTTTTTATTATGTACTTTGATGATATCTTGGGGTTTAGTAGGTCTAAAGAGGAGAATCTACAAAATTTGAGGATGGTGATGACGAGGCTGTATGAAGAGAAGTTATAGATTAATTTGAAGAAGTGTGTGTTTATAAAAACTAAATTGGTTTATTTGGGTTTTGTGGTATCCAGTGAAGGGTTGAAAATGGATAAGGAAAAGGTATAGGCTATCATTGATTGGCCAACACCAAGGAGTTCACTTGAGGTAAGGAGTTTTCATGGGATTGCTAGCTTTTATAGGAAGTTCATTATAAATTTTAGTCATGTAGTTGCTCCCATACTTGAAACCATTAAGGGGTCTAAAAAGTAGTTTATATGGACTCAAGAAGCTGAAAAGAGTTTTAAATTTCTTAAGCATAAAGTGAGTGAGCAACCTATACTTGCATTTCTTGATTTCAACAAAGTGTTTCAAGTAGAATGTGATGCCAGTGTCTTAGCAATAGGGGTTGTTCTTAGCTCGGAAGGTAAACCGGTGGCTTATTTTAGTGAGAAAATGAATGAAGCTAAGAAAAATTATTCTACTTATGATCTTGAATTATATGCATTGGTCCAATCATTGAAGAAGTGGAGGAATTATTTGCTTCCTAAAGAGTTTGTTATGTACACTGATAACCATACATTTCAGTTCATTAATAGTTAGCATAAGCTAAATTAGAGGCATGCCAAGTGGGTAGAGTATTTGTAAAGTTATAATTTTGTGTTGAAGCATAAGAG
>VDFB02288046.1:0-42194 GCA_007258455.2 Sequoia sempervirens | reverse complement strand
AGTATCACTCGGGAGAAGATCTTGGTTGAGTAACCAGTAAAAGTAAACTATCTGAGCATACACACACACCAAATTAGAATGATTGAGTTGAGTCAGTTTGTGGGCAATAGGTAAGTCATCCTTAGCCGACATGTTTGCATTTGAGACTCTTGTTTACTACTGCATGCATTATTGGGTGATGCTTATACATTTGAGCATTCATGCTTGGAAAGAATGTATATATGTATATATATAAATATACACACATAACATCTCTGTGTGTTTGACTATCAAAGCGATGGTCTATACTTGATATATGCATAACTGGTAATGCACATATATGTATATATACATTATTACATTAATATCATTGCACGTGATATATATAACTAAGTATCGTTTTGAATATGGTATTATTGTGAATATACCACTTAGTCACAATCATTCGATTATCAAATGGATTGTTTTGCTTGAACGATATGTATATGTACATATAGGTTGTTATTGTATTAGAACAATGGGATGAGTACCTATAAACTCTTGAGTTGAAGTTTATATATATATATATATATATAAATGATATTATATGTGAAATATTAACCTTGACTTATCCATTTGAATATCAAATGTATACTTTTATAAACATGGAATATATATATATATATATATATATATATATATATTTATACATATAGGAAATGTTAGAGGCCAATTGCATGCTATGTATGCAATCATTTAAAGGCCGAATACAAAGTATATTGGCCAAGATTATAAAGCAAACTATAAACAATATATATAGCATTGCCTTTAGTCAAGGGCTTTAGAGATATGTGTGAGGATTCTTATTCAAAAAAATAATGGCAATTTATGCTGCGTACAAACCATGCTTAAAAGGGGGGGACATCTTCTTTGTTTTGAATTTGACTATCTCTTATTCAATAGAGTCGATATATATAAAGGCTGTTTTATAGTCAATATAGACTATGGAATGAATTTCGATGTTGACCATGTCTATGGAAGCTGATTTGATAGCTTTTGACTATTAGTGGAAACAAATTATCATAGTGAATGGCATGCAATATATGGTGTAGCTTTGCATTTGATATTGTTGGCTATAGAATGCTTGACTTGGTCAATGTGTTTAATGAGACCATGCTTGACTTTGTCTCACGTATTAAACTATTTATGTCGATTCATATTCCTGATATGTCGATAGAAATCTGCTGTCATATATTGGAAGTTGATTGAGTTCTGCTACACCAAATATGAAGGAAATAGAATAGCAGATGGTGCCACCTTTGAGTTTGAATTGTTGTAGATGTCTTCTCTTTGTAGCAATTCGAATTCTCCATGTGCATTTTGAATTAGTCTTTGAATTGTTGTCATGGAAACTAGTCGATTTGTATAAGGTTTTATTGAGTCTGAGCTTAGTTGATTGCCACTTTAATGCTGAGTTGCTTTGCATGGAGCTTGTTGTCTTTTTACATGCCTAAATTGTAGGCTTTGAGGTTGCTAGATTTCTCTATAAATAGTTGAGCCTTTTCATTTGAGAGGGACGCATTCCTTACAAGAGATTATACATCTTTTGCAATTCATAATTTTGTATTTTTCCAGCCATACTTTGCTTTGCACTGAGAGAGAAAGAGAGTGTTTTACTTTGTGAGGGAGAGACATATGAGAGGAGTAAGCTATCAACTTGAGAGAGAGAGAGAGAGAGTTCAGTTGTGACATTCTTGAGAAGCTAGTTTCAAGCAAATTATTGTTGGGAGAGGGCTGCATTGTTGTCTTTAGTTGGAAAGCGATAACATGCATGAGGATCTCTTCTTCCTTTTTATTTTACTTTGAATGACGTGTCTTGCATGCATGGTTGAGATGTCTTTTTCAGTATCTGCAATATAGAAATTAGAGTGATTTGAAAAGGAAATTGAAGCTTATATGTTGTTTTCATATTGTGTTTTTAAAGTACTCTATAGTAGGAGAGATTGCTTGACTAGGTATTTAACTATACTAGATATGTCGAAGAAATTGTTTGACATAGGTATTTAACTATACTATATATGTTTAAACATGGGCTTGTCATAGCTAGTTATTTGATTATAATAGATAGCTAGTGGGTTACTTATGGATTAAGAGGTTTAGTGAGATCTAGTGAGATAGAGCTACTGCTTGATTAGTGTCAATGCACACTTAAATACAAAGTTATCGTATTGATAAGAGTGGACTCATAGATTAAACCCTCTTGGTCAAAGAGGTGATACTCTCGAATGGAGTCCTCTATTATTATGATAACTCTTTGATTGAGGCCATGCATTATGTTTTTATTTTACTCCATGATAGGAGATGGGTGTTTATCATAGGTATTATATACTAGGCTTGATTGAACACAAAAAGCACATATGGTGTATTTAGCTAAGTTATTGATTTAACTAGGAAAGCTTGTGTTTACTCCTAGGATAGATAATCCAGTATGAGAGGGAGTTTGTGTACTTACAAGTAAGTAGGGTTATTCCAAGTATATAGGTTATCTCTGCGATGATGGACTATCCATTGAAAGAAATATCTAGCTTTTGTACTTACTAGTTAAGTAGGTTTATTCCAAGTAGATTAATATGGTGATAGATTATCTGGGATGATGAACTATCCATTGAAGGAAATGCCTATGCATAGCTTAAGATAGCTTTAAGTCAAATCAACCTTGAGTAGTGTATTTGACAAATGACCCTCAATAGAACATATTGAATGAAACACTTTGATCAAAGTAGTGTGATGACCTTTGGCTCCACTATTAGTTCACTGTGATCCAAAATTACAAGCTGGACAAAGATTGTGGGATTACAAGTTCTAGTTATGTAGGACACAACACTATGCTCAATTGGTTATCGTTATCGGTTACTCTACCAATCTTTTCGTCGAAGGGAAGGGCCATCTATCAAATGATAGATGTGCAGGGGATCGCATTATGAGTCCGTGGTTGGCGGAAAAGCGCCTGAGTGACGCTTCTCCTCCACAACAGGTGACAGAAGAACCAAGATTTGAAAGGAAGGATCCTAGACCGTCTTACAGTTATTTGTTTTAAAGCTCATTGGAGCTATGTATGTAAATGTATGTATTCTTGTATTGTTGTAACTTGTGAAGTTATTGTAATGAAATGGAATCTTTATTGAATATGATATGGCATCTTGTTCGTATATTCTCAATAAAAGAAAGAATTTTTTTATTGCAATGACTTGTTACCTAATTTATCTACTTCTATGGTGTAAATTTAGAAATGTTTACTGTATTGAAGGGTTGGCATGTTACATTTTTAGAATTCTCTGCCATTCCATTGTCACTCCTTAGGTGCCTAACCCCCCCAACCCTCCACCCCTTGCCCCTTGAGGGCTAGAACCTAGTGTGTGTTACTACATAACGTTAATAATTATTTCCATGCACATTTATAACCCTTTCTCTTGATGCTTTTCTCACCCAACTCTCTCCCTAGTTTTGGTTCTCTCCTTACCACTAATAACTAAGGTCTTGGCTATAACATGCCCATTGTTCTACCTAGTAATTTTTCTTAGTATTACCCACAAGTGAATAGTTTATGCATCAAACCTAATGAGTAATCATTTTTCTTTTTCTTTTCCATGATAAATGCATCATCTAAAACATAACTTTATCCAAACTTTTCCATTGCATAATCAAAGAATCCTTCCAATCATAGAAGTATGATTTAACTTTGCATAAATATATTCAAGATAATATTTCACTTTTACAATTTCCATATGGATGGATAAATGATTATATACATAGTTTCAACAAGCTGACATGAACTAGAAGTACAAACTATTATAGATGTCCCAGCATTGGTGCATACATTCTAAATGTCCCCTTTCTTTGGTGCAAACCTTCTAGTTGTCCCCAATACTGGCGCAAACATCTTCAATTCTTGAATAAAAAATACCAATAGTCGAGAATGTCCTTCCAAATCTTGGCCGCCAACTACATGAGGAGAAGCATAACTCAAATGCTTTTCCGCCAACCATGGACTTATTGCGGTCCCTCGCACATCTACCAAACTTGGTAAGATGACCCTCCCTTCGATGAAGAGATTGGTTTGGTAACCTCATCCTTCAAATAGCCTTTCTTGGGCATAGTGATGTGTCCTACATATCTAGAGCTACCATAATGTCTACTTCTACATGTATGATTACCTCAGCCTAGAATGCAAATTGGATCACATAGTGAACTGACAATGTAGAAAGTGGCTACCTACATTACTTTGGCCAAAGATTCATCACCTAGTAACTTTGAACGAGGTCATCTGTTCACCACATTTAATTGCTTGATTTTTATTGACCATCATTATTCTATTTGAAGGCTATCCCCTTTCTCGTGGATTATCGTAACCCTAGGAATAACCTTCCCATTAACTCATATCTAAATGACATTGCTACAAATATCTCAAAGCAACTCTATCTTATGCTACGTACATATAGTATTGACATATGATGAACATAATGTTATAACATCAAATGACTCTATTTCAAAAGTATAATCTCAATAATAAAAGTCTCCATTCAAGAGTGTAATCTCAACAATAAATGACTACTATCAAAAGTATAATCTCATCAATAAATGACCTCAATCAAAAGTATAATCTTCAACAATAAATGACTTCTATCAAAAGTGTAACCTTCAACATTAAATGACTTCAATCAAAAGTATAACCTTCAACAATAAATGACTTCAATCAAAGATAAAATCAACGATCAAATGATCAATCCGATTATAAAGGTTAATCCCAACCTATGGTTTCAATCAAAGTAAAGTAACGATCAAGTGGTCAATCAAGTATAGATTATCAATATGGTTTGCATGACGCCACTTCCCATCGACGATGATATGTCTATCATACCCTCATTACCATTGTATTGCCAACCTCATTATTCACAAGGGTTCACCTAGCAATATAAGTTAACAAATTCAAGTTATCTCAAGACATTGATATATTCCATATGTCACATTTCATTCTACATATGTATCTAGTATAGACTAACTACGTATGATTTAAATAGAAACACCATCATATAAATTCCCATATAGGGTATATAAATGTATTAGCCTAATAGATAGGCTCCACCAAAGCAAGTAATAATCAAGAACATGCATGCATAAACAAGCATCACAACATGCATAAAAGATATTTTTTCCAAATATGGCAACATAAATAAACAATCTTTCCAACATAATAACAAAGGAGTAAAAATCAGCATGCCCGTGTAAAGCTCCAATCGATTATTTTTCCCTCCTAGCTTAATGGCTCAAGCTCGTTTGCAGCTTCCTCTAAAAACAACCCAAATTCCTCCACTAGCTTCTCTCTAAATCTCTCAACAATACCAATACAACTCAACAAAATAACCCTCAGTCTTACAAACTCTCAACTCTCTTTGCACAAAAATTACAGCAGAATAACACAAGGTAATCAGATTGATAAGTGTAGCAATTGGTGGAATGAGCACCTCTATTTATACTAAATTTTGAGAAATCGAAGGCTACAAACAAGTCAATATTTCTGCCACCTTTCTATCCTCATGCAACGACTCATCAAACTAACTTACAGGTTTGTATCACATAATCGTCATCACCATTCAAATGGCCGAGTTGACTTGTTATAAGGGACAACAAGACTCATTTACTAAGTCAAATGAACAACAAGCTTACACACAAGTTTCCTAAATCGAATTCCTTCACATAATACTGCCAAATTTACTATTGATTGAGTCTGACTGTCATCAGACTTATGTACATTTTGCAGACTTCTTTAACATCCCAAACACTTCGAGATTGACGCCACATTCATAAGTTGGTGTACATATTAATAACACGGGTAGAATATTTCCTCATTACTTTAAACTATATTAACTTCTCTTTGCAACGTATGCACAACAATTTGCAAACTTATACGTGCTTCAAAACTTTGGTTGACTTGGTCTTCTATTGTTTTATGTGCAGCCTTACTTTGCACCTCTATTCCTATTACCATGCGCAGTGAACAAGTCTCCCTTGACTTAATCCTCTCTAGCTTAATGCACTGTATATTATACTTTGGTCATAATATCATATATGGTAGCGCTGGTTTACTATGCTTAGCTTAAGCACTATATTTGTTATTATGCTGTTGGTTTAAAATGCAAGTCTCATTCCCTTATATGGCCCGCACCATAGCCACTTGCTGCATATACATTCTAATATATAAAATAGCCACCATTCATATATATATTTACTATATATAAATATCATTTACAATATGTGTATTACAAATAAGTATTAATATATATCTGAGCATATTTATATATTATATATATATATCTTGTTACATATATATGTATATATCATTATATATAATTCTATTCTCACAAATATTACATAAGTTAATTGCTTTTCAAATATATATTTAAGTAATTATATATAGATATACATATATACACATACAAATATATAACTTATAAGTATATTCATTTACATGAACATAATAGTATAGTTATACATTAATACATATATCATTACTTTAATATCCAAACTCAAACACAAAATCCCTTATTCATCAATTGACATATATAAACGAAGTGTATACACACACACACACACACACACATATATATGTCTCATTTGTTCAATTGACTTTCCCATGCATGTGGGTTACCAAGGGCATGCATATATACTTTATCGACTAGCATATAAATATGAACACACAAAGAAGAACTTCCACTCAACATAAAGACTCAATCCCATAACCTCAAACAAGATCATTCAAAGACTAACCACAAACTAATACAAAACATTCCCAAACCCTGATAGAAGGTTACTTATCAAATCCTGACTAATCTTGACTCAACTAGACCAACTAGGGTGTGAGTGTGTGTATGCTCAATAAGGCTGAATTAAAGGTTACAAGACCAGATTCTTCTCTTGAGCGATACTTCCCCTCTCTTCCAGAGGTTCGAACTTGTTCCTGCATTCAGCTTATTATGTCACATAGTTAGTTAGCCGTTCACATAAAATCCATTAGCATCATAAATCATTTTGCATCATCAAAGCATTAACGTATTCATATTGCAAGACATATTAATTCATCGCATTTTCCATCAATATAAAACATAGTCATTCCTTCAGAAGCAATAATATCTTAATATATACTTCAATATTTCATTCGCCTATTGAAAATATTAAAGTTCTAACAAACATTTATCATCTTATTTACATACAAGGTAAAATTAACCCGACAACTAAGAGATGGGGTGTAACATTGGCAATATAAACAAATGTTGACAAGAAAACATAGGCTGGTGATTTGATTTATATCTATGTTTGAGTTGTGTTTTTACCTCAGTATGATGGATAAGGAAGAAAACTAGAACATATGCAATATGATTACATGATAAGATAAATAAAATACACATATATTCATCCACCATACACATATCAAGTCTTCATTAACTTCATATATTCATCACACATGCATGCAATATAAATTATCATATGTCTCTGTATTTTTCATCATACATTTATTTCTTTCCTCTTGTATCCTTTATAAATTTACTTTACATTCATTTTTCTCCTTTCTCCTTATTTGGGGTATGATCATGCCATTATTATAGCTTCCCTATTTATAGGGACATATTTGTAACCTTTTTCCTTAGTAGTTGTGTCCTTTAGGTATTATTGTAGGTCATTTGAATGTACCACAAAGCTATTCTTTTGACCAATAGTAACTGTAACTATCTCCAACTTGGTTATCTTTGTCTTGCCAACAAGAGGTTTGAACGAATCTATTTTGACATTGTTTAGGAATAAAATAGTATTCCTATGTCCTAGAAGTTGCTAAATCAACAAACCTTCTATTAAGATATACACAAAAGTAAAATGAATATAAAAGAAATAGTAGAATAATATTAGCTAACCAATTTGATTACAGAGTACATATGAACTCTTGTTTACATAGAACAAGGGTGAAACTAATAATTGACATGATAGGTAGAAGTTAACTCTTCTTTCTCTAGCATGATAGACGGTAGCCAACTCTATTTGATCTAGTATGCTAGGTGGCAGAAAAATAAACCTAAACTAGCTAAGTGACAATTAGGTGCACTAGATATAAAATGGAATGAGAACATGATTGTTTTACACAAGTAAAGACACATAGATTGCCTAAATAAGCTGAAGTCTTAATTAACATGAATAAAATTAATACTAATCTAGTGAAAAAGATAAGATATCTAACCTAATGTGAACACACCAACATATTAAACTCAAGAATGACCAAAATCATATAAAAAAATTATCAAAACTTTTACCTTATTAAAGATTTTAAGGACAAACTTTAATCACCTTAAAAATCTTCAGAGCGTAGAAACTCAATATCAATAATTGAGCCATCAAACTTATAACCATTAAATAAACCTAAACTATCCAAATGCTTAAAAACTTCATGAAACATTATGACTTGATTTCCTTTACCATCTTTTCGATATATTCATAATTTTTGATATATTATGGTGGGAAAATGGTCCCACTCCCATAAAATTCACAAAAACAGCTTTAAAACTAGAGTTCAGCTTAGAAACATCAAGTCTAGCTGCACAAATGCAGTTAACATAAAAACAAATAAACAAAACACAAAATAAAAAACCAAAAGAACAAAGAAGCAACCACCTAAGTAGTCTTGAGATTATGGAGGATCATAAGAGCATTTCATTCATCAAAGAGCAGGTTCAACTTTTCGTTCTATACATTCAAATCCGCGTCATCGTTGTCCTCCTTAATAGCCTTGAAGTCCTCCAGCTTTCCCTTCCTTTTATTTTCTCTCTCTAGAATTGCCAAGTTGGTGGTCGAGCACTCCATCATTTCTTTTGTAACATTCAAGATCCTAGCCACTGTGTCCTCTGGTTGCATAATCTTGTTCTTCAAATTTTTCAATTTTTCTTTCCTTATTTTTGTTATCCCTTATCCTCTGAATATATATATTTTCCTTCTGCTGATCACTACTCTCTTACATTTCCTTCTGCTGTTCACTATTCACCATCTGATAAAGCACTGAGAGATGGTCAAAATTAGGTACCAATGAAACCGAGTCGTCTCCCTTGCTATTCTCTTGGCAGATACTTTAACAAAATTGGAATTGTTTCTTGAAGACATATTCACACCGAAACTGTTATAAGTAGGGTCAATATCCTCCGGATCACTGCCTTTCTCCAATTCAGAAATCACCTCTTGAATGCGTATGTCCTTATTAATATTTTTTTTATTATTATTATCAACATATTCACAACTATTAACAATGTAAGAATTTTTTTCTTTTCTTTTTCTCAATTGAAATATTCTTATTTAAACAGGGCAATGGCCACCCAAAGTGAGTTTTGATTTTAATTGATGGTTTGTAGTCCACCTTAGATTGAGGTTTCTTTATTTCTAAATGTTTGAAATAGATATCATATTTTAAAAATTAGATATTATACTTTTTAATCTAATCTTTTATATAATTATGGAAAATCCTAATTACATTTCCTGCTTTTACATTTTGCAGCTCATTTGTGTGCCGCGAATCTATAAAAAGGAAGAATCGTCTTCAACTTCAGGAGAAGTTGATGTTTTTCATGATTACTACAAAGCTGGCCATGACAATCAATGGATTAGAACCACAGATTTTACACCATTTTGCAGTTTTGGCCAGTCTCTTGCAATCTGTCTGGAGCTTCCCTATAATGTTAACATTTCCCAAATTCAGCGGGACTTTCCACGTTACAAAGAAATTAAAGATAGTCTCTCCTTCCAAGAAGGATTTCCCTACTCTGATTCAAAGTTGGTGCCAATAATTAATCTTTCTGAGTTCCAGTTGCCTTATAAAATCCTGTTCCAAATAAATTCACTTATTCAGGAAGGCATACTTAGCTGGCCAAGCCTCACCAATGAATTCTTCAATTTCCTGAAGCCTGACAAGAAACCTCGTGCATTCATAGATTATGCACTAACAAGTTTTAAAAATCTGAGGACCCCTTGCTACAATCCAGTTAAACTGCTGCAAAAGGAATACAGCACTTTCCGGAGATCAAGATGGTATAGCTATCCTAATTCAGCAGAAAATATTGGTCTGGATGGTGGGCTGATGTATGTGCACAGGGTCCATGTAACTCCATCCAAGGTCTATTTTTTTGGGCCTGAGGTCAATGTTTCTAATCGTGTCACTCGTCAATTTGCAAATTATATTGACGATTTTCTTAGGGTTACCTTTGTTGATGAGAATGGCGATAAGCTTTATGCAACTGATCTGTCTCAGCAAAGGATGACGACGAATAATGGTCAAGGAAAACACACAAAGTTATATAGCCGGGTTCTCTCAGTTTTGAGAGAGGGTATTTTGATAGGTGATAAGAAGTTTGAGTTTCTTGCCTTTTCAACCAGTCAGCTAAGGGAAAGTTCTGTGTGGATGTTTGCTTCCAATGCTGAGGTTAGCGCCCATAGTATCAGGAAGTGGATGGGCAATTTTTCGAGTGTTAAAAATGTTGCCAAGTGTGCAGCGAGATTGGGGCAGTCGTTTAGCTCTTCCACAGAGACATTGCATGTCTATGACTTTGAAATTGATCATATTCCAGACATTTGTAGGAAACAGTATACATTTTCAGATGGAATTGGGAAAATATCTTTGTCCCTGGCAGAAAAGGTAGCTGCAAAGTGTAAATGTGATAATATACCCTCTGCTTTCCAAATAAGGTATGGTGGCTACAAGGGTGTTGTAGCAGTTGATCCCGAGTCTAAAAACAAGCTATCTCTGCGCCAAAGCATGTTGAAATATAGATCAGCTGATACAAACTTGGATGTTCTGTCTTGGTCCAAATTTAGGCCTTGCTTTCTGAACAGGCAAATTATAAGCCTCTTATCTACTCTGGGGGTTGAAGACCATAATTTTGAGAAGTTGCAGGAAAAGGCAGTTGAGGACCTGGACCGGGTCTTGACTGACCAAGCTGTGGCTCTTAACCTATTGCAAATTATGTCTGCAGGTGAACATCACAATGCACTTATAAGTATGTTATCATGTGGTTTCTTTGCCAATTCTGAACCATATCTTCTAATGATGCTCAATGCATTTAGAGCATCTAAACTACTTGAGCTAAGAAACAAGACACGCATATTTGTTCTGAAGGGGCGATGCTTGATGGGATGCCTAGATGAAAGTGGGACATTAAATTATGGTGAAGTATTTGTTCAGGTTTCTCATGCTCCAGGAAGCAAACAATATCATGATCCCGGGCTTGCTGCCTTTGGACAAAGTGGCCCTGACCACAAAAAGAGCATAGTTACAGGAAAAGTAATTGTTGCCAAAAACCCCTGCCTTCATCCAGGGGACGTACGCATTTTGGTGGCTGTGGACATTCCCAAACTTCATCATATGTTTGACTGTGTAGTCTTCCCACAACGAGGTCAGAGGTAAGAGAGAATAGTTAAGTTTGCTACTTCAGTCATTGTTTCTTTCTTTGGGCAGGTGCATATAAAGTCCTTCTTATCTTAGTATTTATAAACAAAATGCATGACAGGCAAAGTGTTTGTTGTCTTTAAATTTTCTAACAGTTGTCTTCAAAGTCCAAACTGACTTGATGAACCTAAATTGATAATTCACTAATATACTACGAATGCATGCCTTGATACAAACATGCTGTGTTCAAGGGTGCTATTTTATTTAGAAAATGTCATAGAATATATTGTTTGCCTCATGTAGGGCATATATTTTTTGTTCCCATTGAACCGAAACTTGTTCTCTGGCCATGCCTAAATAAATTCCTCTTTTGAATCAACGCGAGTTATTTCAATGTGCTTGTTTTGCATTGGATTTTGTTGTATTAAAGAAAATGATGGATACTCTTGACAACTTGACACGTCCATTGATAAAGCATAAAAGCAAATACAAACATCTAAGCTATTCATTATCTATCTACAATGTACGTAAGATGCCATGCCCTTAACCTGTAGTGTAAATGAGGATTTGTGTAATTGATTTGTGGCTAGCATAACCCTTAAATAAGTTATATGATCATCTATAAAGTCAAATATGTGTAGTTAGGCCAGTTTGGATGGCATCCATGTCATAAGTATGGTATTATATGAGGTAGAGGTTAGTTATTATCATCATATTGTGTATTGTGTGTTTGTTGGGGATCATTGGAGGTAGCCTACTTGAAGTGACTTATTGTTCTTAGGTATTTACAGTATATTTCTTATTATATTTTTCTCTTGTTTAAGCTATTTCTTTACAAGTGGTATCATGGCATGATTTTGGCATCCAAAAGACAAGAAACAAAGCAATTTTTTTTCTAGTTTAGGAGGTTGAATTGTGTAGCAAATCTCTTTCAATTGGTGATTTTTTTTCAAATTTTTGAAGGGGTGATGAAAGACATATTGAAGCGACTACAATCTAGATTTGAGGTCATTTGGAATAGATTTGAAGGAGTTATTGCAAAATTAGGGTTTACTCAAAATTCGCCCTCAAGGCTATAAAACAATGATATTTTTCTTGTATTCTCAAGGGTTGATCAAGGACATTTTGAAGCTACTATAGTATATCTTTTAGGCCATTTGGAGCACAATTGGAGGAATTATTGTGAAATTAGGGTTTCCACCAAATTCCCATCCAATGTTGCAAATGGGCAAATTTCTTGGAGATTTTTCTTGACAAGTGAGATCTAGGCAATTGTAAGTTATAGTAAAATTTTAGATTATTTGGATTTGTTTTTTGTAATTTATTGCAAATTAGTTTGCCACACCATGGCAAGGGATTCAACAAGAGGTATAGGAAGGAATGTAGTCACTCCTGGAAAGACTCCTGATAAAGGTGATTCATTAGTAAAGGAGATGGATGCCACATCCATGGAAGATATAAGGGAAGAAACCAACAAGATGGAGGAAATCTTGGCAAGGTGGCAAAGAAAATGAAAAGATAAGTCATTAGTATGAAAGAAGACATGATGCTTACATCAAGGATACAATGTTCCAACTCCAAGTATCTACATCTCAATCAAAGGAGCAACACGATGTTTCAAGCAATCAGGGCGAATTTTCTAGGCGAACAAATCTAGATCCAAGTTTAGCACAAATATAGGATGTTGAGACCTATTCAATGATGGGCATGCAAGAAGAAGAAGAAGAAGCAATTGAAGAAGAAGAGTCCAAGGTCCCTACACCACCAAATCTATAGGAAATTACAAATGTGTACTTAGTAGTTGCTAGGGATGTGCCACAAGGATTGCCTTCGAAAGTAGATCATGATTATGTCATTCAACTAGAATTAGGGAACTATCCACCATTTATCACCTCTTCCTTGAGGGTACACCCGAAGGATAGAGGAATAGAAGAACATAATGAAGCAACAAGCTAATTAGTGTAGAATTTCAATAAGAGAGTGTTATAAGGCCACTAGATCAGTTCTCTATAATACATCTAAGGATCTTATAATAGTGATAACAAAGTACCTTGTGCATAGAATTCACAAATTTTATGGTAGATTTGTGTGCAAAAAAGGTCTAATAGTGAATATTTTTCCAGAATTTGCTCAATTTAAGACAATGTAACTCAAAGGAAAATGTGTAACAATGCTTGAACAACAAATGACAATTGTGAATGTAATTTTGAATGTAGATCTGACCTAAATGACTAAAACTAATCTTATTGCAACCTATGATGCAATATGATATGCAATTTTTTGAATTTTTATGTCTTTTTTATTAAGAAAAAGTGAATGCCTAAATGAACAATGAAAAGTAATGCAATGCAAAACCTTAATCTAGGGTCAAATTTCAAAAGGTATGTAATGTTAACATGTTGGTTCACCAAAATGAAACATAGAAAAAGTGAAGCCTAAGTCTAAATGCAAGAGAACCTAGGCTCAATTTTTCTTTTTTCTAGAGATTTATTAGAATGCAAATCAACAAGGTGATTAGATTGATTTTCGACCTTGTGGATGAGTTAGGTAGACTTGGATCTGCATCTTTGTGGGCCTCGAAATTTGATTGGAATTGATTTGCCTTGATTAAACTAATTAAACTATGTGCCCTAATACGAAAATGCAATATTCTGACAACTGAGAAACTATAATAGGAATTCACCAGCAGATTTGAGAAAGGGAGAGTTCTATGTACCTGTCCTATATTTGAAGTCAGCAACCATAGGAGGACAAAGCCGCCCAAGGGCGTCTATGTCCTTATAGAGATATTTCAGTTCTATTTTGCAGTCCTCTGATGTCAGATCTGACCTTTCTGTATGCGCTTGCAAATCAGTCAGATCACTGTCGAATAATTATATAGGTGATTTTCTGCTAGTTTTCAAGGTGTAGGGCTTTGAATCCAACAATGGAAAATGGATCTTCAAGCTTCCTTCAATCTCCTTCAAACCTAAAACCTGCACATTCAAAGAGAGGAAAGGTTGTGCCATTTAGGGGCTTGCCTTAGTCAAACCTCGTGTTAGTGTTTCCACTTTCACAATGGAAATGTCAATGATAGAAAGATAAATGATAGGAAGGAATGATGAAACAACAAAGTGCTCCAACTCACCACCCTTCAATGGCTTTCTTGAAGGATTGAAGTCATACACATCACCTCAAGGTCTTGAATCTTGCTTGAATTGTTTGGAGACCTACAAAAGGGTTAGCCTTCACAAAGAATAACATGAACATGCATAAACTCACATAGGATTTGACATGATGTTTGGATCTTGAAATGCTGCAATAATGCTTTGAAATGTTGCTCTTGACTTGCTTGATAATGCTCTTGATAATGCTTGATCATAAGTTTTTCCAATAGTTGCTAGATTGATTTGAAATGATGCAATAATTAGGTATTTATATGCAATTGTTCTAATTTCCACAAATTAAATCTCGATAGCTGACATTGGCAACTTGAATTGCAAATGATAAAATGTCGACATTGACAAATTTGAATTAGGGGCCAAGCAAAATAGGGGGACAAAGCTGCCATAGGCCATCTTTGTCCTAGCCCTATTTTCCAAAAAATAAGATGTTAGGGGCAAAGTATTAGATGAATGCATTTGTTTTTCGCTTGTAATTTATTGATAATTGTTAAAATTAGGCCATGGAATGCATAATTTAGGAAACTAGAGGTTCAATCAGGTTCAATAATTTAAGGGGGAGAAAAACATAGTGTGAAATTGTCAAGGGTGACAATTTTCAATGCTACAATGTGAAATAAAGACTCCAAATTTTATACTTGGTGTCTGTAATGAGCCCTGCTGGCTCTCAACTCAAACCCCAGTAATTCTTAAGTCTTTTTAGTGTTATTTTAGTTTTTTTAGAGAAAAGTTCTTAGACAGAAGAGAAGGGGCGCAGCATATAAAAGCTTGTAAATTGAAATACAGAGCAATTTCTCACATAATGGAAATGCAGAAGATGTTATTTCATTGAAACAATGAGATCATGAATGACAAACATACCAAAATGTCTCCAGTTATTTTATTTAAAACAGAAAGCCAGCTCACCAGCCAAGAATGCTGAAAACTGACAATAATGGACGCCAAGCCTCCAGATTTGAGTTCTCCTACCTCGAAACTGGATACAAGTCTCTGAAAATGCTAGACGCCAAGGATGGAAGACCAAAAGCAATCAAAAGGGAGGCTTTTCAGCCTAACCCTTCACACGCCTCTCTAGGATGCACAAATCCCAAGGTAAGCCGTACGGCCAAGGAAAGAATGTGTAATATCCCTGCTGGAAGCCTCTGAATCTGAAGAATGAAGCGCCACAAGGAAGAAACCCTTTCTTATTGCAATCAACATAAAATCTCAATATATATTCTCTGTCTGAATCATGTAGAACCTCTGAATGAAGCTCTCAACTGCACTGATTCGATTGATCTTTCACAATCTCAAGAGTGCTCAACACTGAAGAGGTATCGTTCTTCAATGGAAGATTGTTCAAACCCTGATCACAGGAGAATGCACAGGAAATAGCACAAGGCAAAGTCGAAATGTCAAAAAGGTGAGTTTCTCATTGCCAAAAATGCCCTTTTATGCAAAAGGCACGAATTCCAAGAAAGATACGCCTTTTCTCATATTTTAATCTTTTTAAATTATATTTAAGTCATTTCAATAGTATTTGACTTAAATACTTGGGCGCACTTTATCAATTTAAGTGATTAAAATATTAAATCACTTTTAGAGAATATTTAAGTGATTTAAAAATATAAAGTCAATTTGACTTTATAATAAAATATTAAGTTAATAAATAACTTAAATCACTCAAATAGGCATAACTTCCACAAATCATCATAGAATCCCGTGCCGTTAGAAGCTGTCGACTCCTGCGCTGCTAACGCCTGCCGTGAACCAATCACTGGCCTCTGAAAACAAGAACAATCAAACTCTCCAGAAAGTGCCACTGACCCTCTAACCAATCCAGCTAGCCCACAAGGGTCCAATAAAGGGCTAACACACTGTCCCTGAGAACTGTCTAGAGAGGGGACATCACAGTGTCTAAGTGGTTCTTCCTCGAATAGCAAGGTCTAAAGAAAAGAGGCTACCCCTTCCTTCTTTGTAACTTTCGAATTCTTGGATAATGAGGTCTCTCACCTCAACCTGGGGTGTCATCCTTTGTGTTGTGATCCCCTTCATAACCTCTTCATTAGGATCAGAGGTGTCTGAGTAGAAAAAGTGAGGGTTGACGAAGTACCTTGCTGCATGCATAGGTTGGTGGAGTTGATTGTTCCACCTACTATCAATAATCTCTCAAATGGGATCAAATTTGAGACTATCTCCCTTGTAATATTTTTTGATAGCCTCTTTGGCCTTATCCATGGCCTCATAAGTAATACCCCATTGGATTTTGATCCCCATCTACCAAACAAAGAACTCTAACCAAGGGCTCCGACACCTACATTAGAAATACAAAAAGACTAAAGTTACAAATTTATAATGAAAGACTTAAATTAAAAAAAAATATTCAACTTGAATTTAAATTCAAAGTTTTTTTGAAATTACCTTCACGATCTTTGTAGCTCTTTATGAAAAAAGGTGGTCAAAGACTATGCTTGCAAGCCTCTCTCCTTTAGACTTCTTTGCATAAGATGTGTCTAGCCATGCTTGACTCACAAACATTTGTTTTAAAGTAGTCAATGAACCAATAATGCTTTGCAACATTAGAAAAACTGTTGCGAACTTGTAACACCTGATCTTACCAACTCTTTCCCTTGTGTGTGATATCTCATCAAATTAAGAACCCAATGGTGATTGTAGATAATTTTGTGATGCTTCTTGCATCATCTACAACTGGTGTCATCCAATCAAGTTTGCCTATGTCCTCCAAAAGAAGGTCAAGGTAATATGCTACACAAGGTGACCAAAAAAGTATCCTATGTTTGTCCTAGAGCAATCTCCTAGCCGCCACATATGCTGTTGCATTATCAGTGATGATTTGTATATTGGAAATTTGTCATTGAATGTCAAGTAAAGCTGGAGATTGTTTAGATCAAATCATTATAGCCTTGACGAGATTCATAGATAGAGAAATGAAGATCCATTTGTATCAACCATGTTTAATTGCTGCATATCAAACCAAGTTAATTTCAAGACATCAGATTGATCAATTATGGACAAAAGGAACCAATGTCAACAAGCTAAATCAGTGAATTAATTATCAGCAGATTGTCTGTTAAATAAATGTTATTAACAAATCAAGTAATCATGAAAAGTCATCTTAAACCAAAGGTAGAAAGCAACGATCCTTGGTTTAAAGAGAAACATTTAAAATAAATAAACAACAAGAAAAGACAAAAACATATCAAGACAAAATAAAGAAAGAGACAAAGTCAGAAAAAGACAAAATGAAAAGGCACGATCTATCAAATGGAGTGATTATTTTAAAAAAGTCAAAAGCCTTTTGAATTTCAACAATTCTTCAAGAGATACGATCCTTTGTGAATAAAGCAGCTTCAGATTTGTAAAATTAATTTAATAAAAAAGATACGATTCACTGGGAGGAGAAACATTTTAATGAATAAGACAAATCTGTGTCAGGAAAAGATAGTGATTTGATAAAATACAACGATTCATAAAAGAAGTGCGCCTCATTCAAATGGTGTGATGCATACTTAGTCAAGAGGTGCGATTCATCAAAAGCAAGAAAAACAAAAACATATGAAGTGGTGCGATTAATTTTTAAGGCAAACAATAAAAAGTCAGATTAATCAAAAATTATGGAGAGGCATGATACTTTGCAAGAGGTGTAATCTTCAGATTCAAAAGACAAAGACATGTTGTTTTACAAAGGTTGCAATGCTTGAGATATATATATATATATGATTCAAATTCAGATTTGAAAGATAGGATGTAGAGAAAAAAGTTAATATCCAGAAAACATATTCAGATATGCATATGAAGGTGTGGGTGTGAATTAAAAGATTTATGATGCATACACCAGCCAGAAGACCTTGAAGAGCAGATTTTTTGAGAAAGAGATGTATAGAAGTAAAGCATATTGGAGAGAACAATTAAGATAATCTATGAGCAGATTTGTAAAATCTTTATGAACAGATCCATGAAGATTTCATAAGCAAATTATGAGGAAATTGTGAGTGAGTTTATAGAGATTTATTTGCAGTCTTATAAGAAGATTATGAGAAGATTATTTATAGATTTATAAGGAGATAGAAATCTGTTTTATGGGAAACATCATCATCAAGAAGATCTTTATGAATGAATAAAAGGAGT
This sequence comes from Sequoia sempervirens, assembly GCA_007258455.2. Classification (NCBI taxonomy): domain Eukaryota; kingdom Viridiplantae; phylum Streptophyta; class Pinopsida; order Cupressales; family Cupressaceae; genus Sequoia; species Sequoia sempervirens. The sequence goes on along the minus strand of VDFB02288046.1, from coordinate 23,477 downwards.
TTTTGAGTAGATACAAATCAGGATTATAAACAGATTTGAAGGAGATACTTGAGAAGAATTGTCCATCATCCGTTGAAGAAGCAACATTGAAGGTGGAACATTGTTCTTGATGTTATTATCTTTTGCTAAGATGGTGCTTGGCAAGTGGGGGTTGGTGCCTCCAGTAGGTTGGTGCCCACAAATTGAGGGAGTTGGTGCTTCCTGCAGGTTGGTGCCTACAAAACCAGTTAGAGGTTGGTGCCTCTAGTAGATTGGTGCCTACAACTATTGTAATTCACATAAATATATAAAGTACATTATTTGTACCGTGGTTTTCTCCTGCAACGTTTTCCACGTAAATATCGGTGTTATTGTGTTCTTCTCATGTGCATAGTTATTGATGTTGAATGAATGGTGTTATAGTGATTGGTAAAGTTTTAAATTGGTAAAAGTTGCGTTATATTGATTTACTCCACCCCCCCCCCCCTCTTAGTATAACTGTGCACTCATAATTGCCACCTTCATAACAACTTCCTCCAACAATAGAGACAATGTTTCTACATTTTTGACTTTGTTGGAGGAATAGTTGGCAATCTCGCCAAAAACTCAACAAATCGACAAAAACTCTCTGAGTCAAAGCACTCGTGAGTTTTACTGATGTTTACTCGCTAGAAAAACTCCTTGATTTTTTGACGATTTTTTGCCAAAAACTTGATGAGTTCGTACAAAAAACTCACCAACGCAGGAATAAGAGGTCGTCGTGTCAAAAAGGCCCTCATAACAAAAAAAGCACTCAATTTTCTTTTCTTTGCACAAAAACCTTCCCAACATCAAACACACCATTTCTAGCGTTTTTCCATTGAAGAGAGAAGATGAAAAGGGATCTTTTGGTGAATTTCGAAGGCAAATTTGAAGTATAGGTAGGTTTTGGTTTTTCATTTTTTCTTTGTTTAAATCATTTTGCTTTATTTTGGTTGCAAAATGTTGCATCTAAGTTAAAAAATTCATCATATGCTAAAAAGAAGTAGGATTTTTGCATTTAAGATTAATCACTAATTTTTGTTATTTTTTTCATACCCAACTTATTTTTTTTTATTTTCATGTTTTTCAAAAAAAAAAATGTTTAGAATGTTTAGATTAGATTAATTTTATTGATTTAAACTCATTTATATTGATTCAAACCAAATTTAGGTTGATTTTTAATGATTTATGTATAAGTTAGGTTTTTTATTGTATTAAAAAAAAATTAATATGTTGTGCTTTCACTTTGTATGTATAGGTTAAATACACAATATAATGGCGAATAGAGAAGCTTCTGGTTCAGGTTTAGTCTCAGGCTCTGCCCCATTGGTTCCCATGCGACCGCCCATTTCAGGCATTTGTCTTGTAGGAGCTAGAGACCTTGCTTTGAAGTATGTCGTGCAAGGATCGATGCCTGTATTGGTTATTTGCATTCGATGTGATAAGATACATCATGGAGGCTTAAATTGCCTCAAATACCATCTTGAAGGCATTACTCATCGTGATGTCAGGCCTTGTCTTGCGACCATAGAAGAGATAAAAATAGAGACGGATGCCTTACTTGCAGCTGCTGAAGAGAAAAAATTGCAAAGGGAGAGGACACATAGAGATGAATGCCTTACTTGCAACTGCCAAAGAGAAAAAATTGCAAAGGGAGAGGACAAGGGCAGCCATAGCAGCAAGCATAGTTGGTGGCCGGGTTCATGAACGAGTAGAATTAGATGAGGAAACATGTCCTGACATTGTGGGCTCTCTTCGTAGTCCACGCATCCGAGGCACATCGGCCTCTAGGCTCTCCATTTCCTCTACTTCAAGTAGGGTGCCAATGCCTACATCTTACACATGCCACACAATTTTTTTGTGCCTAGAAACACACCTGAAACACAACCATCATTGGAGGCTATAGGGTGGAATTGGGAGGTGCATGAACATGTCGACATGGCATGTGCTGATTTTTGGTATTTTAATAACATTCCTTTCAATGTGGCAAGTAGTCCTTATTGGGACGATTGGGTTATTGCATTGATAGTTGCACGTGTGTAAGCTCTCCCTCGGCCTCCCCTTCATCCAACATTGGTGGTACGGATGGTTCTCCAACTTGGTCGGTGAGGTCTATGTACGCTTCATCGAGAAGTGGTAGATGTCATGCTATTTCCTCTCACTCTCCCTTCATGTATTCTTTTGTCATGAAAGTTTTCTTTTCTTTTCAACTATGACTTTTACTTATGCTTCGGCTTTTACTCTTGGATGAGCTTGGGCTTTCCATTAGAAACCCTTCGCCTTCTTCAACTTCTCCCTTTAGTTGTCTCCTCTTTGTTCCCTTATTCTTAGGGACCTTCTAATCTTTTGATCTAATGGTTTCTGACCATTTTGTATTCTTTTCCCGTCTTTATTCAAGTGTAAGGGCATTCATTCTTTAGAGTGTGTATTCTTCTTCTTCCCTTCGGTTTTGTGCCTTGTATCATGTTACTATTGTTGCCAATGCTATTCTCGTTCTTTCTTTGCACAGAGGTCTTGTAAGATGATAAGGTGTCAAGCAAGGAGTCTTTGTAATCAACACAAACAATTGTAAACTTCATCGTTTACTTACAAATTGTCCCAAATCTCATCCCGAGGGAATCTTCCTTCTGACGACTTCCCTTTGAACGTGCTCCTTGATGGACATATCCCACAAATTTATGTAATGTCCCCTTGTAATTGTAATCAAATCTTCTATCAAATTGAGAGACTAAGGGTTCTAAGGAGATTCTAATTGTAAGACTTCTACAAATATTCTAAGTCAGATTTTTGATTCTCAGATTTTATTTTTCCTGAATGTGCTGATTGTAGAACATTAATGATTTCGATGTTTTGCATATCAAAAATGGAATCACCATTTGTATGAAGGAGACCCGCCTCCAAGGGATGCGTCTCTTGAGAGGACGTGTCTCCATACGTGGAGACACGTTCGCTCAAGGGACGTGTCCCTTTAGGCGTGCGGGTTTCTCTTATAACCGATAGTCATTCGGTTTTAAACAACTTAGCATATACACCCTAACACATGGCGGATGAATTCCGAATTTATCCAATGTGAATTTTGAACATCATTTATAAATTCGATTTTATACATGATTTTTAAAATTCGATGTTTTTACTTATTTTTGGGAATATAAACATGAAGAGCGATTGATCTTACATAAGCAATGATGATGCTTATAGCAATCATCGCTTATATCTAACCTAAGCTACAATTCATCAACACTCCCTCTTAGCTAGGGAAGATATTTCAAATCAAATAAGTGGAGATATCACCTTTACACGTGATATTGAAGATAGATATGTTATCTCAAAGTTGTCAAGTCACATGACATTCTTCATAACACATCTTCATTATGGTATGTGCATTGACATCAAGTCACATGATGTCTACCATAATTCATGGCATATCCACGGATATAAATATCCACCATGATTATCTCTTAAGGATCACAATGATCTTCAAATTATATCAAGTCCCATGATATCCATCAAAGTGTCCAAGAGATACTATCATGACATGTCCATAGATATCAAGTCACATGATATCTATCATGATAGTTTATCATTGTAGAGTCGTCACTTTACAATGTCAACTACAAGTGTTCATTATTAGAAAGATCGTCACCTTTCAATAATGTACACAGGGGGAGTAGGCCCATAAAGTCATGGAGTCACACACATGACAAAAGAGTTTACACATTAAACATCTTTATATATTAGTACAATTATAAACAATTTGTATTTCAAACATAAATAACAAATTACCTTTCAACCATACCAAGTTTCTTCCTTAAGTGCTCTACCTTGATTCGGGAGAGAGGCTTGGTGAGAATGTCTGAAGTTTGATTATTTGTACTGATATACTCCAACTGAATCACATTCCTTTCCACCATATCTCTTACATAATGATAGGGGATCTCAATGTGCTTAGATCTATCATGAAAGACAGGATTTACAGAGAGTTTGATGCAACTCGATTATCACAGTGAATAATTGTAGGATTCAAGGGCTCACCAAAGAGTCCCACAAGCAATTCTGAAGAAACTGCTCTCTTGCTCCCCATTGAGGCTGCAATGTATTCAACTTCTGTTGAGCTTTGTGCAACTGAAGATTGTTTTCTGCAAATCCAGGAGATCATAGCTGATCCTAAACTGAAGCAACATCTTGATGTGCTTTTTCGATCGGTTACACTTCCAGCCCAATCTGAATCAGAGTACCCATGTAGATCTAGTTGATCATTTTTGTAAAGAAGACCATATCCAATAGTGCCTTGAAGATATCTCAAAATATGTTTCACAACCATTAAGTGAATTTCCTTTGGCTCACACATGAACTGGCTGAGAACATTCACTGCATAGCAAATATCAGGTTTGGTGTTGACTAGATACATCAAGGATCCAATCATCTGTTTGTAAAGGGTTGGATCTGCACTCTTGGATTTTCTGCTGCTTCTTTCAATTTGTGACGGTTGGTTTCCATAGGTGTAGACATCGGTCTACAGTCCAACATTCCAAATCTCTTCAGAATATCAATAGTATACTTCCCTTGGTTTAGTATAATGCCCTCTGATTTCTGCCATACTTCTAAACCTAGGAAGTAGTGTAGAATGCCCAAGTCTTTCATGTCAAATTCAGAAATTAGATCCTGCTTCCCTTGAGCAATGAGGTGATCTTCTCTTGTTATCAGCAGATCATCAACATATAAAATAATTATTAGCATATCACCTTTGATTACCTTGAAGTAGAGATTGGAGTCAGCATCATTCTTGGAAAATCCTAATCCCAAGAGATAGCTGTCAATTCTTTCATACCAGACCCTGGGAGCCTGTTTAAGTCCATAGAGGGCTTTCTTCAGTCTGCATACATGTGAGTCAGGTTTATGTATCACAAAACCTTCAGGCTGTTCCAAATAGACTTCTTCTTCAATGGTTCCATTCAGGAAGGCAGTTTTCACATCCATTTGATGGATCTTCCAACCTTTAGCTGCTGCAATGGCTAACACTGCTCTCACTGATGTGTAACGGGCAACAGGTGCAAATGTTTCTTCGTAATCAATGCCTTCCTTTTGAGAAAAACCTCTTGCCACAAAACGTGCTTTATGTTTTTCTATACTGCCATCAGCAGCATGCTTGATTTTGAAGAGCCATTTGGAAGAGACAACAGATTTCTCTTTTGGTCTAGGCACTATATCCCATACATCATTTTTAGAATGGACTGATATTCCTCTGTCATTGCATCTTTCCATGCTTGATGTTTGAAGGCTTCTGTAACACTGATAGGTTCTGAATTTATGATGTTGTCCATTAGAGCAACATAGCTAGAGAACCGTTTGGGTCTTTTACTTTCCCTAAACGTTCCTTTGGGTGCTGCATGATTCTCAGCTTCTTTGATCATCTTTCTAGCCCAAAGTGGCCTCTTTCTACCATTGTCATCTGTATTCTCATCCGAAGTAGACAGAAGTTCATTTGGCACTTCCTCAAAATGCTCCCTCTGAATCTCAGGAGCAGGTTCTATTTCAGGTACTCTAGGGGAATAGGTTTCTGTCTCACTAGAACATCTTGCCCTCTTGAATGCAATGTCTTCTTCAAAGATGACATCTCTGCTCAATTCAATTTGTTTCTGCCCGGGTATGAATATCCTGTAGGCCTTGGAGGTTTCACTATAACCCACAAATATTCCCTTCTTTCTAGAAGGTTCTAGTTTGAATCTCTTCTCTTTGGACACATGAATATAAACAGGACAACCAAAAATCCTAAAATGACTAATGTCAGGTTTTAAACCGGTAAAGGCTTCTTCAGGAGTTTTGTTATCGAGATGAGAATGAGGACATCTATTCTGAATATAGATAACAGTCCTAGAGGCTTCTGCCCAGAAAGACGTTTCAATGTTTTGGTCCAGCAACATTGCTTTAGCAGCTTCTACAATGGTTCTATTTTTCCTTTCAGCAACCCCATTCTGTTGAGGGTTGTAGGCAACTGTGAACTCCCTCTTAATCCCAACACTTATGCAAAATTCTTTAAAAATTTCAGAGGTGTATTCTTTCCCATTGTCTGTCCTTAAGGTTTTTATTTTCTTTCCGGAGAAGTTTTCAGCGAGGGCTTTAAACTCTTTGAACCTTTTGAGGATTTCTAATGACTCTTTACACTTAAGGAAATAGATCCAGGTTTTCCTAGAGAAGTCATCTACAAATATGACATAGTAAAGAAATCCTGCTTTAGAGGGTACAAACATGGGTCCACATAAGTCTGAGTGAACCAATTCTAACACATTTAGGGTTTTGCTCAAACTATTGGGAAAGGACCCCTTTGTATTCTTTCCTAAGGCACAGCCTTTGCAAGTTCCTTCATGAGATGATTTTAACTTAGGTAAGCCTGTCACAAGTTTTTCTACAGAAGGTAGGGCACGAAAATGAAGGTGTCCTAATCTTCTATGCCAGATCTCATTTGAATCAAAGGTGTCAAGGGTAAGGGCTTGTTTGATTTCAGTGCATAGTTTGTAAAGGTACCCTTGTCTCACACCTATGATTTGGGCTTTCTTGATTGTTGAGTTCTTAGGCCTTGCTAGAACTTTCCCATCCATAAAGGTAACTCTATAACCATTGTCTTCAAGTGCAGAGATGGATATGAGATTCCTCTTTATACCAGGTACAAATAAGACTCTAGTGAGTTGAAGGGAGAGACCAGATTTCAATGTGATGGAACAAGTTCCAACCCCTTTTACTTGATGTGTAGAGTCATCCCCAATTGTTACATCTTCATCAGACTTTTCAGTCATAGTGTCTAAGTGTTCTCTAAACCCTGTGATGTGCCTCGAAGAACCACTATCAATTACCCAGTTGTTGATATTGTTAGATACTTGACTAGATAAGGCTGAATAAAACACAAAGTTTTCAGATTCATGATCTTAATTTGACTTTCCTACTTTGGCAAACAATGCTTGTTGCTTTGATCTGTCAGGGCACTTCATTGCATAGTGGCCATATTGATCACATCTAAAGCATTGCACTTGAGAGATGTCTTTCTTCTTAGAAGATCCCTTTCCATTGTAATTTCTCTTTCTTTTAAAAGATCCTTTCTTGTAGGAGTTTTTCTTATTCCTTTTATTAGACGATGTGTTGAGTACATGAATGTCTTCATCTATGTGTTTTTGTTTATTCTCTTTTGAGGAAAGTCTTGTTTCTTCTTGAAGGCAGTCAGTTCTTAGCCTGTCAAACTTAGGTAGTTTAGATCTTGCACTTATTCCTTGAACAAATGACTCCCATGAGTTTGGTAGGCCTCCTAGAGCAATTAGGGTTAATTCTTTGCTATCAATTTGATATCCAATTGTGGATAATTGATCCCTTAGTTCAATGATCCTCATGAAGTATGTATTAATGGACTCTCCTTTGTTTATTTGAGCATTGTTGATTTGCCTCTTTAATGCAAGAGTCCTACTGGTGTTGTTGATCTCATAGGTACTCTCTAAGAGATTTGAACATACGGTATGCAGTTTCATGTTTTGCTAGGATAGGCACTATATGATCCCTTACTGCATCTACTAGGATTTTCATGGCCTTTTCATTGTTTTCAATCCAATGAGTTTTCTCAGGTTCAACCTCTGGTTCCTTTTCATTTTCCTTCACAAGTGAGTCTAGTTTATTCTCTCTAAGGATCATCATGATTCTAAATTTCCACGATGTGAAGTTGTCTGCTCCTGCAAGACGATCTTCAAATCTAATCACACTTGACATTATGAAGAATGTGATGTGAATTCGATTTTTTTAAAAATACGAATTTTCTAGAGCAATCTGATATCTAGATTTGAATTGGATACACACAACGTGGCTTTGATACCATGTAATTGTAATCAAATCTTCTATCAAATTGAGAGACTAAGGGTTCTAAGGAGATTCTAATTGTAAGACTTCTACAAATATTCTAAGTCAGATTTTCGATTCTCAGATTTTATTTTTCCTGAATGTGCTGATTGCAGAACATTAATGATTTCGATGTTTTGCATATCAAAAATGGAATCACCATTTGTATGAAGGAGACCCGCCTCCAAGGGATGCGTCTCTTGAGAGGACGTGTCTCCATACGTGGAGACACGTCCGCTCAAGGGACGTGTCCCTTTAGGCGCGCGGGTTTCTCTTATAACCGATAGTCATTCGGTTTTAAACAACTTAGTATATACACCCTAACACATGGCGGATGAATTCCGAATTTATCCAATGCGAATTTTGAACATCATTTATAAATTCGATTTTATACATGCTTTATAAAATTCGATGTTTTTACTTATTTCTAGAAATATAAACATGAAGAGCGATTGATCTTACATAAGCGATGATGATGCTTATAGCAATCATCGCTTATATCTGACCTAAGCTACAATTCATCAACACCCCTTTTTGACCCTAAGCTTTCTAATGACCAATAGCCTATTTCAGAGTCCCATAGGCTACTCAGAGGCTTTTTTAGGGTTTCCAAGATTCTTGGAGGTTTTTCATCTGCTTTTTAGGAGGTTGTTTCAAGAGTTTGCTAGAGGGGTTTTTGGGTCTTTCTAGGTTTTTTGAGAACCTTGGTGGGAAGTCACTACTATTTTTAGAAGTGTATTTTTAGTACTTACTATTTTTAGTAAGTCATAACTGCTTCTCAAAATGTGCTTATTTTGAGATTGGAGTCAGTTACTATTTTTTGTTGTTGTGATGTCCCCATCATAAGATAAGTATATGTTCCAATGCACTTGTGCTTTTTCAAATAGATTAAAGATCTATATATATATATAATACACATAGATGCATGTATGTAAATATAATTGTAATCATTACCCATATATTATATGCTAATCAAATGCTAATAACAACCGATCAAGACAAATATGGGTTTAAGCAAATAATGAAGGGACACGATTAGGGGAGGCCAGACGCATCTCTTGAAAGGTTGTCTAAAGGAACACGACTGTTGAAAACCCGCATATATCTAGATGAAGTCATGTAGTGAGGATCATACAAGAAAGAATCAGTCGACAAAAGGATACAAGGAAACTATAGAAGCGCATGACACAAGAGCAGTCTCCAAGCCGATAGAAGAACATCAAATATCAACGTCAATCCCAGAAGTCAAGTTCAGAACGTTGTGCACTAACACAGAAGGGCGCCATCAGAAACAATAGACGTTGAATCACAAAGCCAAGAGAAGAAACCATACTCAGAAGCGCGCAGTAAAGAGGCGGGTTAGAACTCAAAATTATAACCAAGCAACTATTTGTAAAAGAAGAATTAGTACATGGTCTAAATATTAGAAGAAGAGGAACCTTGGACCAAGATCGATACCTTAGGACCTTGCTACAGTATCTACCCAATTTGAAGGAGAATTTATATACCATTCAAACAGTATTATATCATTTGAATCATCAGATTTGAATTATCCAAACAAATCAACCAGCTTCAGGCTTTTAATTGTTTAGTGCAATTACTTGACTATTTCATTGAGTAAATTCTGTACTTGGATTTAGTTGGGTTTTTGACAGTGGTATCAGAGCATCGGTCTTGCCAACCTATTGGAGGAAAAGAAAATGCAAACCTATCATAGAAGAGGAAACATGGCTGATCAGCTGGTTCGAGAACTGAAAGCCTTCATGGAGCAAACCAATGAGAAGTTCGAAAAGACCAATCAGCTAATTCTCCAAGCTCTTCAAAGCATAAATAGCCATCACACTCAAGAAAGATCCAATCCAAGGAAAGAAATGCAATCATACCACCTCGAGAATGAACATTCAACCCAAAGTTCCTCACTAAGACCAACCATGCCCCCTTCCTTTCCAACCAAAAATGTCATAGAGGAAATGGAAGAGCAAAACTCATATAGTGTAGAAGATATCACGCTTATGTACGTTGAGTTAGATCTAGCAGTTCAGAAACTCGTGCCCTTCAAGGAATATTATGAAGTCAAAACTCAAGCCTACTTAAGCAGAAGAAAGAATCAGACCAACAAAGACCTTAGATCTCGGGTTAATAAGATGAAATTGCCTTTTTTTGGCGGCTCCGGGAAGACCACCGTACAATCATGGGTTCAAAATGTTGATACTTATCTCTCCCTCAACCCCATGACCGAAGAAGATGCCATCAAATTTGTTGTCCTACACCTATTAGGGATAGCTCACGATTGGTCGCACCATGGACTTATGACACAAGGACACCGGAATATAACCACCTATAACGAGTTCACTGAAAAACTCATTAGTAGATTCGACCAAAGGCATCCTGAGTGGTATTTCAAGGAACTCACCCAACTTAGGCAACAAGGAACAGTGGAGGAATATGCAAATGACTTCCAAAGGATAACTGTCATGGTCCCCAACCTATCTCAAAGAAGACTCACTTATCTATTCATTGAAGGACTCAAGGAGCCAATCAAGAACATAGTAAACCCATTGGAGCCCCAAACCATGGGGGAGGCAATTCAAAGGGCCATAAAAGTAGAATCCAGTTCTCCAAAGGATAAGGCTAAGAATCCTTTGCTCAAGTTTGTTATCACGGAATCTAGCAGCGCTCATTCCACGGATAACCCCCCTACAAAATTTGTCCGTTTCCTAGGTTTGTGAAGTTCAAGCACGCAAAACGAGGTGATTTTCAAGCCACCTCGAAATGCGTTCCAAAGCCTCAAACAGCCAGTTTGAGCATCCCCCTATGTTCACCTCGCGAAGACCTTCAGAACGAGCTCCTTTGCGAAGTCTCATTGTTCATACTTAGTTAAATTGTGAAATATGCAGTTGCACTCAAAAAGTGCGCCCCTGCTCAAAGCCAAAATTGGCTAAGTGTTGAAAAGTGCAGGGGCGCTGAAAATTAGCGCCCCTGCATAAAAGTGATTTCCAAAAATGTGCTAAAGCGCTAAAAAAGTGCGCCTTTACATCTTTTTCCCAGACTTAGCCAAAAATTGGTTTAGGCACACTTTTTATGGTCATTTGCATTTTTCGCTTATCGTGCCATCTTTTGTGCCTCAATTTAATGAGCGACTTGTTGATGCGTGTTTTATGACACAACAAACATTCTAGAATAAAGTGTCAAAGACGCTATATCCCCTCTTGAAAAACTACCTCGTATGCTAAGACTGCAAGAAAGATCATATGGTAATTCCAATGTTTAAGTTAAGTGTGGATAAGCTCTGTGGTTGATGTGATTTGCTGGGGGCACAATAGGGATTTACTTTTGCAAGTTACTCAGAAAAGAAAAGACATAAATATAGTATCATTTTGGATTTTTCTGACTTTAGATAAAAAAGGTGAAAAAGAGTAAGGGTTTAGGAGTCCTATGCTATTCCTATGAAATCAAGAGACGACAAGGATTGAGTGAAACTAAATAAACAATACTTTGTTTCGCCACGCTAAACGACAACTACACAAAGCAAGTGCAATCTTCTGGGATTTGTGCTTAAAATTTCTTTACCACGAACAATACCATCAATAGAACAACATTATTCGAAGTAAACGTTGAAGCATCCACAATAAAGCTCAGTCTAACTTTACGCATTGAATGAAAAGCATCCACTCAAAGAAAGTATGAGCTAAGTTTCGCTAACCCTTGCTATCAATCTTTCTCTGTAACATACATTTAAATGAAATTCTAATTCAAGTTTACTTATACGAGGAAGAGAAATATGCAACCATGCAACCATTTGACAATCAAAGGATTCAAAGCACCTCATGCATTATGAACTTTATTATCAAGATAGTCTTTTGCAACAATCACATAAAACTCTCTCTTATTCTCTACAATCTCTTCTAATCTCTAATGAATTCTCTAATCTCTGATTCTATATTGATCTACTGATATCTACTAATGAAATGAGAGAGAGGGGGGGGCTTATATAGAATTCCCAGATTACAATGAAGGGCCAAGATCACAGTGAGATGAACGGCCCAGATTCAACATAACTAAACCCTAATTAGGGTTTCCTAAACATCAATCAGTTAACTTGAGAGAACTTCAGGCATCGGGAGTTGCATCCTTATCCACTTGTAAAGCATTACGTTCGGTGAACCTGGACACGATCAGGCTGACTTCCTCCATGGCAATGTCTGGCAGCGCATTGATGTTGTATTCCAGCAAGTCCAAACTTTCAGCACATTCTGCAAAGGTGATCGTCCATTTTGGTTCATGCAGCAAGAAAGCATCTCTGACGGTCATGAAGCTGAATGCCTTGGTAAAATTTTCCTTCATGATTGGCCTAGAGGTGGTGGAGAAAATTCTTTGAACTTGTTCTTTTAAATTTTGTGGCTGCAAGTGTTTCTTTCAGACAATATCTTTGTCGAGCATATCTGCAGCCATCTGGTAAATCTTACTCCGAATCTCCTTTGCCTGCTCTTCAACTTTGGCGCCATCTTGCTTCACCCTTTCTAGGACTCCTCGTGAAATCAGTGCATAATACTAGCCACTGAAATCATATGCAGCTCCAGCTTCAACAATCCTGTCATCAATCAACCTCTGCTTCGGGGTGCCCTTTAACTCTCGAAGACATGGGATAATTTTACTCTGAATGTCTTGGAGGCCATCCCATGCTTCCGCTAAGTCTGTAACTCGTGATAGCAGAAAAGAAGTTTGCTCATACACATATGCCAGCTTCTCTGCGAATGCCATCGCCTAATCTTTCTTTCCAGCCATCCAGTCTTTAGCTTTTCTGGCTATAGTCAACTCTTCTTCAAAATTTCCAACTAGTTCCTATGAAGAATTTGGAAGTGGAGGTGCTAACTGGTCACCTTGATTGAGTGGCCTGGTTAGATGCTGGATATACTCTTTTAGACGCTCAATCTCTCTTTTATACTCTCTTTTCTTTGCCACTTCCCTCTCCAGCCTAGACTTGATGGTGGCAACAAAATTATCCAAGTCCTCAACTTCTTGCCCTTTTGTCGTCGGACCTATGTCAATAGTTGTGATGGCATATTCATTCGGGGCAATCTCATCTTGGAATTTATCAACTGTAGGCACTGCTATTTTGTCATGTCCCCGTTTTAGCTGACACTGTTTGTCGAGGAGTTAGCCTATAATTTCGATCCTCGTAGGCTGACAGGGTGTGCAGAGGATCATCGGAGGCAGTTACTCAGTGTTTGGTAGCTCCAGTTTGCAGTTGTGTCAGGTTGGGCCTTCGCAGAATCTTCCAGAGTGCTTTTTCAGGAACTTTCTATTTTTAGAAAGTTAGGTCAGGCGGAAGCTGCTATTTCGGGCAGGGCACCTGGTTCAGCCATTCAGCTCAGAATCGACCCAGTTCAGCAGTTGGTTGATTTGACGGAGAAATAAGGAGTAATTAATGAGTTATTAAATATTTAATAATTTGACTTTATATTAAAGTCACTTTATTGAAGTATTTAAATATTTAATTAATTTGGCCTGTTATAAAGTATTTAATATACTTTATAATAAAGTATTAATTTTTGATTTAATGAATATTTATTATTCATTAAAATAAGCGCCAATTATTAAATAGATTTCTCCTAAGTCTTGAAAAGACGAATTTAATCATTTTATTAAATGATTATTAAAAAGAGCATTGGGTCGAATTTTATTGAAGAGGATATATATTTTGCAGTCAAGACAAATCGAACCATGATGAAATGTTATTCTAATTTGTCTTTTGCTCTGAGCATTGGAGTTTGCAAACCTTAGGGTTTCTGGCAGACGATCGTTTCTGGAGAACGAAAACTCTTCAGAGATCAGGCAGACTGAGGCTGTGAAATATCAGTTGAAGCTGGCACTTGGTGATTTCATCCAGAGATCACAGTTTGAGATTATTGAGTTATTTTAGCAGAGATTTACAGAGAATTCATCTGCAGTAAAGGCGACTTCAGGGAGTTCTGGCTGTCGGCCGTGGCACTTTTCCTGTACCAGCAAGCCGTACTTTTTCATTTGTCAGTGGAAACCCTCAGAACTCAGCTTCATTCATCAGTTTGGGGTGCGCCTTGGTTTTTCAGAGGTTCAGCATTGGTTTTCGGGGACCAGAGACTCAGTATTTCTTTCAGCCGTACTTCTTCATCACTGCTTCAGGCGGCTGCAAGAAGAAACCAGGTTCCTTATAATAAATTAATATTTTCATTTAAATGTTCATTCTTGATATTGTAAATCCTCTAAAACTTCAATAAATTGAGGCGCATATTTCCTCTGATCAAATCCTACGCATATTTCATGTTCTGTGATTTTTATGAATTTTTTCAAGCATTTATTAGTAAAATCGCAGCTTGCTGTTATTTGTCAAAAATCCATCAAAAACATAAAAAACCAAAAAACTTGCAAAAAACACAAATCACAGTTAGGGTTTCGGGGTTGAGAACCACCAGGGTTCTGATAGTGGTATCAGAGCACAGATCTCCTGCCATCCTGTGCTTTTTCAGTGCTTTTTCAGAATACAGTGTGCTTTTTAGTGCTTTTTCATGAACAGAGATACCATTCACTACATTAAAGGTGTAGGGACAGGCAAAGACGAGGATTGGACAGGCCCACCTATCCCTGAAGGTCAGACAGTGTCTGGGGTGCTTGGTATTCACAGATCCAGTTCTGACGGTAGTGAAAACAGTGTTGCAACCCTAATGGCAGAACGTGAGACTTCCTCAGAGACTCGCAAGGATCCAAGGAAGGCGCATGCAGAGGGTGATATTACCGAGGAGGAGTTTAGACGGAGGCACGATAATATGATGGATATGATGTCTCAGCTGATGGGTACCATTAGACAGTGTACGCCCACACAGCCACACTACATTCAGATTGGACAGACGAGTGGGACTGCACCAGTGGATCAGCCATTGGCATCCGTACCTAGACAGCCGTCACCGATCTACCAGGAGCGTAGGCCAGGTCAGCCTATTTTCTTACCTAGGGAGACTCCACCACAGACTCCAGGGGCAGAGCATCAGGGGCAGCATCAGGAGTTTCAGCCACACAATGGCATGTCCGTGGCAGACTTGATGAGATTTCATGGTGAGTACATGTCACTAGCACCTGAGATCCGGCAGGCACTTACATTTCATGAGTTTATAGATGTCTATAAACCCAGAGGAGGAGGTAGATTCGACCGTAGACCCCCTCAGTATCAGCAGCCGCAGCCACAGGTGAACAGGGATTTGCAGTATGCGGTGAGCAAGATTACATTGCCATATTTTGATGGGTCTGAAAAGACATCAGCGAGGTCTTGGGTCCAGAAATTGGACAATTACTTGTCACTTAGGCCTATGCAGGAGGATGAGGCAATTAAATTTGCTACTTTACATCTTGACGGAGTAGCACACGATTGGTGGCACCATGGCATGTACACGCTAGGCCATCATGCGGTCAATACCTATCAGGAGTTCACCAGCAGACTGATAGAGAGATTTGATAAGAAGGATCCGGAACTGTATTTCAGAGAGTTGGCTCAGCTCAGACAGACAGGCAGTTGGACTCATACATTGGTGAGTTTCAGAGAGTGGCAGTCATGGTCACAGGGATTTCAGAGCGGAGACTTATCATACTTTTCGTTGAGGGTTTGACAGAACCCATGAGAGGTTGGGTCAAGGCGTTTGATCCTACTACACTTCAGGAGGCGATGCGGAAGGCAAGGAGTATGGAGCTTGCTGCTCCGAAGAAACAATTTCCGCCTAAAACAAATAACTTGCCTATTGAGGAGAGTCATACACCAGTTGCAGAGCCTAAAAGGAAACCAGTTGCAAGAATTGATGATGCAACTCGGGAGGAATGCAGGAAGAAACAACTTTGTTATTGGTGCAAAGCACCCTACAGCAAGGAGCACGATTGTCCTTTGAGACCGAAGGGCAGAGCCAACCATGCCATGTGGGTTTTTTATGATGATGACGAGTCTGATGATTCGGACCAGCAGGTTGTTTCAGAACATGCAGAGGTCGGGAATGCCTCTACGGAGTTTGGGCCCGATGCCAACTTATCCCCGTTGGTATTATCTACGAGTGTACGGGATGACTCATTCAGGTTTAGGGGATCAGTGGAAGGACAGCGATGTATTGCTATGCTCGACACTGGAGCCACACACAATTTCATTGATGAGAGCTTCGTCAGCAGATGTAGACTCCAGACAGAGGATTTCGCTGGATTCAGAGTTCGGGTGGCAGATGGATATACCCTCACTTGCACTCGACGGATTTGTAATCTCACTCTCATGCTGAATGATTATGAGTTGCAGGCAGACTTTTATGTAGTCAACCTGGGTGGGATGGATTTAGTGTTGGGTATGAGATGGCTTCAGGACATCAGTGTGTTTACCCTCAACTTGCCTAAAATGGAGATGAGATTCGAGGTACAGGGCAAGAAATATGTGTTGAGGGGTATTACAGATGGCAGCCTTCGTTCTATCTCTCTCGTTAGTGGGAAGAGCGAGAAGGTAGAGGAGGATTTTGTGCAGATCAGGCATGGTTATGCTCAGTACCCCGGGGGTTCTGAGGCAGTCGTTTGGGATCAGCCTAGTGGTTTGGTTCCGTTTGTGACCAATCCATTGTTTGAGATGAATGTTATATCTTCATACGACAATCCACTCTTTGAGTTTGATATGGGTCACTCACCTGATCCTGGTCTTGAGCAGAGTAATGTTGATAGCGTTTGGGATCCTACTAGTGCAATGGGATTTCAGATTCAGCTCACGGAGGAGTATCACAGTGTGTATATGGTGCAGAGTGCATATGGCTTCATGATTGATCCGCATGTACACAGTTTGTTTCAGTTGCACAGTTCTAGCATGCACGTACTTGATATGCTGGATGATAGTATATCTCGTGCAGTTTTAGGGGGTAAGTGTTGCTTGTCGTTTGACTTGCCTCCTTCTGAGTTTCTTGATCCTATGCCGGACCGCACTGAGGTTAATAGGGAATGGTATTTTATTCTTGCTGATCAGTTGTGGGAGTTACAGGAGTCAGGTGACGGCCGTCCGGTACTCGGTGGGATCCAGGTGGTGCAGTGCAGCTGTATTTGCAAAGATTGCTTGGAGCAAGAATTTCAAGGGCGGACTGTCATGTCCCCGTTTAAGGCTTTTTGGGGAGTTACTATAATTTCGATCTCGTAGGACGGGGGGTGTCTGCAGAGGATCATGGGCGATTACTCACGGTGTTTGGTAGCTCGGTTTGCGGTTATTTCGAGGTTGGGCCTTGAGAGTCTTGAAGAGCTTTTAGGAACTTTCTATTTTTAGAAAGTTAGGTCAAGCGGAAGCTGCTATTTCGGGCAGGGCACCTGGTTCAGCCATTCAGCTCAGAATCGACCCAGTTCAGCAGTTGGTTGATTTGACGGAGAAATAAGGAGTAATTAATGAGTTATTAAATATTTAATAATTTGACTTTATATTGAAGTCACTTTATTGAAGTATTTAAATATTTAATTAATTTGGCTTGTTATAAAGTATTTAATATACTTTATAATAAAGTATTAATTTTTGATTTAATGAATATTTATTATTCATTAAAATAAGCGCCAATTATTAAATAGATTTCTCCTAAGTCTTGAAAAGACGAATTTAATCATTTTATTAAATGATTATTAAAAAAAGAGCATTGGGTCGAATTTTATTGAAGAGGATATATATTTTGCAATCAAGACAAATCGAACCATGATGAAATGTTATTCTAATTTGTCTTTTGCTCTGAGCATTGGAGTTTGCAAACCTTAGGGTTTCTGGCAGACGATCGTTTCTGGAGAACGAAAACTCTTCAGAGATCAGGCAGACTGAGGCTGTGAAATATCAGTTGAAGCTGGCACTTGGTGATTTCATCCAGAGATCACAGTTTGAGATTATTGAGTTATTTTAGCAGAGATTCACAGAGAACTTCATCTTGCAGTAGAGGCGACTTCACAGAGTTCATACCACAGAGATCTGGCAATTATTGAGAGAATCCGTAGTTCATTTATTGCTGCTGTCAGACCGTACTTTTCCTGTACCAGCAAGCCGTACTTTTTCATTTGTCAGTGGAAACCCTCAGAACTCAGCTTCATTCATCAGTTTGGGGTGCGCCTTGGTTTTTCAGAGGTTCAGCATTGGTTTTCGGGGACCAGAGACTCAGTATTTCTTTCAGCCGTACTTCTTCATCACTGCTTCAGGCGGCTGCAAGAAGAAACCAGGTTCCTTATAATAAATTAATATTTTCATTTAAATGTTCATTCTTGATATTGTAAATCCTCTAAAACTTCAATAAATTGAGGCGCATATTTCCTCTAATCAAATCCTACGCATATTTCATGTTCTGTGATTTTTATGAATTTTTTCAAGCATTTATTAGTAAAATCGCAGCTTGCTGTTATTTGTCAAAAATCCATCACTCTCTGCTGCCTGTGCTGATGGACATGATTCTTCCATATTGCCGATGAAGAACGGAAAAGTGACCGTTGCTTTCTGTTTTGGCCTTTGGATATTCTGATATGTCTCCAATTGCCTTAGAACTTCCAACAAAACCATTTTGTTGGTAGGGTAAATGGGCAGTCTGTATGAGCGTCCTGTAAATCCCTGAATCCTGATGTAAGTAAATTTGGGAAACTGGATGAACTAGGATCCATATCTGCCAATCAGACTTTTGGCCTCACGGGTGAGTCTCTGATGTGCTCCGCCTTGGAGAAGTCGAGTGATATACATAAGAAAGGCGTCATGTGCTCGTTTGAAGTGTGACTTCTCCTTCAGCTGCAACTGCGGATAGCAATCGTAGGATTTGAATTGTCCTTCGCCGTTGCCAACTACACCTTTGGAAACCAAGCCAGCGTATTTATAGGTCCTTGCAAGCAGATATACGACATGAGAGCTCATATGGAAGGTCTTGGTTTTCTCCAGGTTGACCAACTGCTCATGGAGACTGTCACTGATCATTCTAGACCAGTTAAACATCTTCACCCCGGAAATTATTTCATCAACGAAATAATACATCCAGGTTTCAAAAGGCGCACCCTGAGGATTGCCTACCATTCTATTCAGCAACAAGACAATGTCTCCATATTCCTCCTTGAAATCTGTTCTGGCCAACTTCTTCGGCATCTTTTTGGCAGTAGGTCTGGGTTTCAGCAACTAGGACTTGTTTATATTTGATGCACAAAGGTCTTGTTGATCTTGGTAAAGTTTAAGTGCATCATCTTTGGTTCGGTAGGATGTCCGGTTGTAAACTGGAATTCCAAAGGTTTCTTGTATTTCTGGTTCGGTCAAATATGCCAGTACTCTTCCATCAGGTGCTTCTATCTGTCTTTCCTGTGCATTATAATGCAATGCACACTCCACCATGAGCTCTGGACACTCTTTTGCTGGCGGAAATCCAGCTGCATGAACAATGCCATTGCGCATCATCCTTCTTGCAATTGGCGTAGGTAAACATCCATCACTTCCATACATTCTTTTCTTGAAATCATCGAAGTCAACATGGCCAAGGTTGGTGTCCACAATGTTCTCCCATTTGGATTTAATCTTTGACTGCAGCTGTGCACCCTTACTGGCAAACTTCATTTTTATCCTCTTGAAATAAATCTGCAAGAAGATACAAAGAGAATATTTAAAATTTAAAATTTAAATTACTCGAAAAATATTCCAGCTAGTTGTCAAATCAAACTTCGTGAAGAATTATGCTAGAAATGAAAGAATTAACGAAGTTTTACGCCAAAATGAAGTAAAGAAAATAAATCTTCCTGGCTCTTCTGGAAAAATGAAATAGTCACGATCACAGTGCTAGCTGGTATGAATCTGCTTTCTTCACTTTGCTTAAAACTTTCTCAACTTTCTTGCCTTAACCAAACTTTCTTCTCACAACTTTTCTTTCAAAAATCGAATGATTAAAAAAAATGAGAAGTGAATCCAATTTGAAAGATGAGAAGTTCGACTCATTTAGCAAATTTCAATTGTTTCCATTAAATCAAGTCTGAACTTGGCTTGCACTCAGCTTCTGAATGGCAATTTTTATCTTCAACGATAGTCTCCGGGAAAGTTTCCAAATCATGCGCCAGTTCAGTGAAGTTCTATTTTGTCTTTTTCCAATTTTGATTTTTCAAAGTTTATCTCTTTGGGGTGTTGAAAAAATAAAAATAAAAATAATAAAAATAATTATTTTATGTGTCGTTTTCAACCCCTTTATTTTGTGGCATTTTTTTATTTTTTATCTAAGGCAAGTATTTGATTTTCATTTAAAATTTTCTTGCCATTGCCTTAGGAAAATTTTTCCTTCCACTTTGTTTTGCCATAATTTTCTTTCCATCTTCCCAAGTTTCAGGCGAAATTTTTTGAAGCATATTACTGCTAGACTTAGAAAAATTTCTTATTTTCTCTAAGTGTTGCGAATTTCTCAAGGTGCCAAGCATATTTAATATTCCAATGTCCAAACTTAGGCAAAATTTTGATTTTTTTCTTACTTCTTGGTATTGGCGGACCTCATTCATTATCAAATCATGCAATTTATTCCAAGGCGGACTTTCCATTGTCTCAAGCCATCCATTCTTTACTTTGCCTATGCTCAAGCCACTCCACTTCTCCATATGGCAGACTTGCCAATTGTTTAGGCCATCTCCTAATGCCTATGGCGGACTTTCCATTGTCTCAAGCCATTTTACATTGCTAAGGGCAGACTTTGTTCATGTTTGTGCCATGCCTTGTTGCTCTAGGCGGACTTGGCTTTATTCCTTGCTATTCTTTTTGGAGCTGACTTCACCTTAACTCATGCCATTCTTCATTATGCTGGGCGGACTTGGCTTGACTTCATGCCATCCAACATGGGGTGGACTTTGCTCATCATCAAGCCATTTCATATTTTGCTTAGGGCGGACTTACTTCTTTCTCATGCCATGGCAGGGTGGACTTTGCTTGAAGTCAAGCCATTACACTTTGATGTTGCTGGGCGGACTTTCCATGAGTCCATGCCATTCCCTTATGAGCTGGGCGGACTTGCCTCATGGTTGAGCTATTGCTGGGCGGAGTTTACCTTCATCCATGCCATTCAAACTTTCTTCCAAGGTGGACTTGGCTGAAGCTCAGCCATTAACTTTACTCTCCATTTTTCTTTGCTGGTTAGAATTTCAGTCTTTCTTCCATGGATCCATGAATTCCTACCTCCATACTTAGGAAAATTCACCATGATTTTCAGTCTTCTCTCAGATTTTTCCAGATTTCTCCATGAATTTTCCAGATTTTCCATGATTTTCTGTGATTTTTGGACTGATTTTTCCAGATTTTCATCATGGATTTCATAAATTTTTCAAACTGATTTTCTGTGATTTTTATTGACTTTTTGGAACTTTTGAGTGGATTTTCGAAATTCGGGCACTTTCTAAATATAGGAACCCCGACAAAAATAGAAACTTTTCCCAAAATAGCAACTTTCTAAAAATAGCCCCTAAAAAATAGGAAGTCCAACTTGGGCTAAAAATGCCAAAAATGAAGTCCCTAAAAAATAAGGGGTCCGGAGGGGTAATCCCCAAAAAGTAGGGGATGTCAGAATTGACTGAAATGACAGTCGATCTTCGTCCCTCGGGCCTCCTAAGCACGATGATGATGTTTGCACAATGATCCAGGCTCAAATTCTTTCGCTTGACTTGGGTGGCCATTCAAAACTCAAACCCTAAACCCCAAACGGAGACCAGACAAAACCGAGACACAACGACAAAACCCTGAAAAGGCAGACTACTAGGGTCCCCATTTGCAATGGGGCGAGGTGTGAATTAGGTCACAACACGACTTAAGTTAGGTTTTTTGGCATTTCTCAATCACTTAAAAGTGATTTTATGTTTCATTCTTAGCATGCTTGGTCTCCACCTCATTTTTCTCTTTGCTGGGCGCACATCCACTTCATCCAATAACGCGTTTTTATGCAGACCTCTTTCTTGGTCGAGCTAGGTTTCGATTTTTTGTTCAGGTATGTCGTTCTTTTCTCCTTTCCTTTCTTTCCTTCACACTTAGTGTTTATTTGATAAATGTTTTGTGATCTGTAAATGCGTTTTTAATAAACCCACGCTTTTTCTTTCTTTCCTTTTTGTCTATACGCGTGGGCGTTCCTTTCTTACCCTAATCGTGTTTTTTCTTTTTTCCCCTTTGCTAAACACGCAAATGATGTTCCATTGTTTGTGTTGGGCGTGGCTTTCTTGCATATACGCGTTTTCTTTTCTTTTGCTTTGGTCGATCTTACCCGCGCGTTTTAATCTCCTCACATGATTCTTTGCCAATACTTTGAAATGAACAACGAAAGAAACTCACGTTTTGTGAGTAAGATTGCACTATACTTTTCATAAGAACCATGGCGGTGAAATGAAGATCTAATGCACTTCAATATGTGTTCTCAAGTGTTGATTTTAATCCATTCAATACTTCAAAATTGCCAAAGCGTTGTTCTCAGAAATCATTATATTATGTTTTTAATGTTCTTCCCAAATGCTGAAGCGCTCAAATTCAGCGCCATATCAATTGCCAACTTCACAGTGAAAAGTGTCATGGCGCTGAAATTCAGCGCCCTGACATGTTGCCTCAAGTTTCTAACACTCAAAGGTGCAAGGGCGCTGTTTTTCAGCGCCCCTGCACCAAAGTCAGCTCCCTCCAAGTGCAAGGGCGCTAATTTTCAGCGCCCTTACACTTTTCCCAATTTTTGCTCCGAAACATTTCAAAACTTGCCAGTTTCGTCCTGAACCTCGTTCCTTCCACTTTGTGCATCGTTTTGCGTGCCTTGTCATCCGCTCCACGCTTGCTCATCATCGTTACTCGCTTCATGCATCCCCATGCTGTTTAACGACTAACGTTTGTTCCGACTCCACATCTTGCAGTCTCTTTTCAAGATCCTCAAAGTTGTTGATCGAAGATTTAGTTGCTCTCAGATGACTGCTAGAAAACCTCTGTCGTCTTCAAAAGCAAAAGAAAAAATGAAGTATAAGTATCAAGGTGTTTATCCGCCAACTGTAGTGGTCTCCAAGGTGGAAGAGATAAAAGACACAGAGGTTGGTCATCAAGACTTGGTTGATTTTGCAGAGAAAACTAAGAAGAAGCCTCTTCCTGATTCTATGAGAGCAATTGTACACAGTAACCTGCATTTGGTATCTATGTTCCCTACTGCTGTGCACAATATAAAATTTGTCCTTCAAGTTGCATCCCACTACATCAGGGAGAGCAGAAGTGTGATTGATTCTTCTGGGCACGAGATTTTAAGACTCGACCCTGACTTCTTTGATATTGTGTTTAAAGTCCCACAGATGGAGAAGGACATTGATATCTCAATACAAAAAGCGCAAGAAGTCTTTGACGTTGATCCCAATAAGGCTAAAAACCTAATAAATAGCCAATGGTTGAAGAAGCCTAGGCAAACTGTTTCCAGATGGCCAAAGGGACTCCTACGAAGTGATTTCAAAGATGATGTCAAAGATATGATCACGTTCTTAAGCAGAGTGAAGGGTTTGCCTAAATCATCCACTTTTCATGACTGGATGTATGAATACATTAGAATCATAAGAAGACAAAAAGTTCACATTGACTGGGGCAAACAGATCAGCGATGAAATACATGA
>VDFB02288045.1:0-12814 GCA_007258455.2 Sequoia sempervirens | reverse complement strand
ATCTTCATTTCCATTTTCTTTATCAAATTCTTCATCAGTCACACCTTCTACAACATAATAGCATTTCTTTTGAAATCTGCGTTTGTTAGGCTTAGACCTAGGAACTCTTTCAGGACACCTTGAAGCAAAATGACCTATTTTACTACAAGAGAAACATTTAATAGGAAAATTTCCTTTATACTTACCTTGTCCTTTGCCTTCTTTCTTCACAATCAGTGCTTCCAACTCTTCTACTCTCTTTCTTCATCTTCAGGTTGTTTCATCTCTTCCTCATACTTGAATGTATTTCTAAAACTCTTTCTCGGTTGCTTGTTTCTTCTAGATACAAAGGCCTTAAATGCAAATTTAGTCTTGTGGGTAGAATCACCAAATTCACTCAACTCAAAGGCAACAAGTTTACCAATCAACATATCTCTTGTCACATTTGTTACTATTATGAGCTCTTCAATAGCATGAGACTTTGATTTGTAAGAGGGAGGAAATGATTTGAGCACTTTAGCTACAATTTCTTGTTCATCTAGGGTACTGCCGACACACCTAATACCCTTCACAAGTTCATTTACTCTTTGCATAAAAGAAAAAATATTTTCATCTTCACCCATCTTCAAAGTTTCATACTTTCCTTTCAAACTCTATAGTTTAGCGACCTTCACAAGTGCATCTCCTTCATACAAAGTCTCTAGCTTCTTCCAGATCTCATGAGTTGTCTTCAGATCCATCACATTTTCCATTTTTGAATCCATCAAAGCACTCAACAAAGCTTCAATAGCCCCGATGTTAATTTGAGCCTCTTTAATCTCATCAGGAGTGGAAGGACCATTCTGAGGAATAACATATCTATTCTTTGTAATCTTCCAGAAGGGTTCACCAATACACCTCAAATGACACTCCATTCTGGCTTTCCACAGAGAGTAGTTTGTTCCATCAAATCTAGGACTGTCCGTCTTGTATGATGCCATCTTAGATCACCCCAAGATTTTAAACTTCTTCGCAGGAACTGCCCATACCAATTGTTGGAAAAACAAGGGCAGACAACTGAGAGGGGGTGGTGAATCAGTTGTCATAGAATATTTAAAATTTTCAAACTTAACTAAACTTAATCTTAGATCTGAGAATGAACAATAAACCACAAATAATCAACACATCAGAAACACAGAGAACACCAAGATTTTTTATGTGGAAAACCTGTTAAGGGAAAAACCATGGTGGATGTCAGTCCACAATATTATACCCTATTAAAAGTATAATGAAGAATAATGGGAATACACATGCATTTAGGAACACTTCCTAGAGCTCACTACCCAAAGAAAACACACTGTCTTAGAACAATTTGGGTTAGATTCGCATGGTACGAATTGAGAAAATAGCTTCCTCAAAATCTTGATTACAGTTTTGATTAAGCACAAAAACACTCCTTCACACTTCGCTCAAACTTCTTCGCACTCTGCTCTGCAATCGAATGATTAGGTCACTATTCACAAACTTTATCTTTCTCTGGCACTTCTTCAGTATGAAAATTTGCACAAACAACCGCTCTTATATATCCGCAACATGGAATTACATCAACAACTTTGTCGTCCAAAATAAAATATAAAACATATACACAATGTCGACCCAAATTTACAAGTAAATTTTCAATGCAAATCAAACACCTTCGGCCACAACATAATGAAGACATAAAACAATATCCTCAAGCGTGCCAAACATTCAAATTTTAATCTCCAAGGATCCACAATACGTTACAACCACCATGTCGGTCAAGAACATAAAAACCCAAACACACAAGAGAAAAATAACGGACCACGAGCGAACCGATCAACACTGGTGTGCAACAAAGATAGAGCTTGATCTAGAACCAACCACAAGCATCAAGAATCATCAGAGAAGCATCCATAGTAACTGAAATTACTAGAATCACATCAACTTCAATCAGGAACACTAATTGAAGCCAGAAAAAAAACTGTCAGAACACAATTGTTCATAACATGATTAAATCTTCACGTGGACCTCTAAAAATTTTGGTGGATAAACTAGGTACACTCATCAATAAACCCTTTATTCCACAACGATTGATCATCAACGTACTGAGCAAGACACCTTCATGACCTTCACTATTCCACTGTCAACTTGCAACTCTTTCTTTAACAATTTTCTCAATATCCTCAACATATACAACCTACAATACATCAATGCTTATAGTGTTGATATCAATGATAACCACATATCAGCAACACAACCACAACATGCAACAATTTTGTCTCTATGGGTTTTGTAGACACTGAAAAATGTCCTAAGCCCACGAACACCATTTTCCACATTAATTTCCATGCGTAGTTAAATAATTTTAATTATTTAATTAATTCATTTCCCTATTATTCTTCCTTTGATTAATTAAATAAATTATATTTATTTAATTAACTCACTAATTAATCCTTTCTCTCAATAATTAAATTAATTCTTATTTATTTTCCATTTTCTAGTTAAAATTATATAATTATTTTAATTATTTAATTAGTCATTAGTTGTTTCTTCTATAATTAAATAAATCTTATTTATTTAATTATTCACTTCCCCTCCTACATTAATTAATTTTATAATTATTTAACTTACTCTAGCCACCTCTTTTTATGTGCCAAATCTTATCTCTTATCTCAATTAATTCCCACCCTAGATAAGGTTTTATTACCTTTTAATCTCCACCATCCATCCTTAACTAAACCCTATTTTTTCCCTAACCCTATTTCCTTTCTTCCCAAAGCAATCTCATCTATTGATCATCATCATTTAATCTTGGCCCTTCGTTTAAATATGATTTTCTATAAAAGAGACCCATTGCTTTCATTTCAAGGCTAGACAACCACTATCTTTGATATCTTGTTGTCACTCTCATCAAGCTTATTCTTGCATACTTCAAATCTGAGGGAAAACTAGCATATAATGCAAAATGGAGAAGAGACATGAAGGTGATTCAACCATGACATAGGAATTATGGTAATATTGCTTTGTTATTTTATGCTTCTATGTTCATTTGTTCTTCATTATTGGATTAGGGTCTTTAGGGGTTGAGTTTTATGTATTTGGTGGTTGATACTATTGATTCATGCCCTTAACCTTGATTTTACCCTATTCTACATTAGTGAACTTGACTTGAACTAACTGGATTTGAAGAAATTTGTGACAAATTTTTAGTTTTCAAGTCTAAAACTCATTTGAAAGGAAAAACAACACATTCATATGACAACACAACACATTCACATGATAGCCCAAAACAATCATAGTACAAAGTGACACATTTATTGTACGTTGAGATGCATTCACTTATTTGTGCACTGCATATGTGGCACAAAGTGCCACATTTATTCATTTTAGGGAAAATTGTCAATATTGTGGCTTTATGTCATTATTTTGGTTTCTAGTTTTAATTTTTGTATCTTGATAGATTACTTGCATAATTTTTATCATTATATTTAAAAAAAATATATATATATTTAGTTGATTTTGTAGCTTTCAGATTGTGTGTCGCATCTATGAAGCAATGCGACACATCTACGTGACATTAAGTTTTATTTGATTAGACAGTCTACCGTAGTTGTCATCTAGTTCACCGCAGTCACCATCTTATTTACCACATTTTCCTGGAATAATACGCCACATCTGTAACATAGAATGATGCAACTACCTATTTCTGGTAAAAAGGGTTTAAATCTAGAATTTTTCATTTTCTACCTTTTTCATTCGATCGGTTAGAGGGATTTTTGTGTAACTAATATATGATTTGCAACTTGTGGTGTTCATTGGGAGAATACATTTCTATCTAAACTACTAATCCATGTTCTTGCAGGGTCTTATGTGTCTTTGATTTTTAAATAGGAACATTTGGATTTGGATTTAAAAAGAACAAGTGTCTTTTCAAAATAACACTTTCAATTTGGGCTTAAAAAGAGCAAGTGTTTACATTGCTTGTTGATCTTGTTTGTGTTTGGAGGTGGGTATGCTCTTCCCTCACATTTTCATATGATCTTGGGAATCAAAATCACTCTTCAACACTCTCATTTTCACATCACGCAGTTTAATTTCTAAGGTTAATGAAGATTGTTTGTGTGATAATTGCATGTGTATGCTCTCTCCTCATATTATCATATGATCTTGGAGATCAAAAGCACTATTTTTATCATTTTTCTATAACCTTTTTAGAAGGGCCTGCCTTTGGAGAAGTAATCACTCTAAGGGGTGTGACCCAAATAAATTTTTCCCTCGGGCCACTATATAAAAGATTAAGGTGAAAGCCAAGGTCTAACCAGTGAGTACCTTGCTGATAGTGCTAATCTAAAAGGGGAAGCTACCCACATTTATGTGAGGTATTTACTTATAGTACCCAACTAAGGTTGGTTAAAGCCTTAAGTGGCTTGTTGGGTGTTAGCAAGGCATTAAGTCCCCAAGTAGTCACTAGAAACCATTACTTTAGAAGCCCACCTTATTGATTGAGTTCTTGGTTTCATTCTCAGTGCAAGCGATGCACATCGCACCCTAAATTTACTCACCATATGGCTCCCTTGAGATGAGACAAAAATCCATGACTTAGCATGAGCTATGTGTAGCTTTTCAGGGAGAGGGTGATTGGGTCATCCTTCTAGTCTAGTAGGCCCCTATTGGAATTGTTGCCTCAATCTCACAGGCTGAAACCTCTGAGAAAGCATGGTCGCTGTGACTATTGAGATGTCTGGCCGATCTACTAGTTGATCTTGAACTGTCGCTATGACCTCCTATTTGTCTTGGCGATCAGTGTAACCTGAAACCTTCAGCGTAACCTTGAACAGTCAGAATGTTGTCTTGGTGATGGTAGAAAGTCTAGTTGATATTGGCGTGACCCTTGGTCTGTCTGGTCGATGCAGTAATCAATATGACTTGCTCCTATCGGAATGTGTCTTAGCGATAAGAGATGTCTCGCCAACAGTGTTACATTCAGAGTCATCGGGATAACATAAGGGTTCGGTAGGAACTCCTGGCGGCAAGGAGATGTCTCGCCGATAGCTATACACTTGGTGTCATCGGGATAACATAAAGGCTTTGGTATGAAGTCTTAGCGATGGACGTTTGTCTTAGTGATGGGGTATTCTATTGTCGGTATGACTCCTGGTGACTGTTTGGTGCTTGGTATGACTTGAGGGCTCGGTATTACCTCTCAGCGATAGCCTAAGTCTTGCCAACAGTGTTCATATCGGTATGACTTGAGGGCTCGTTATGACTCATAGCGACTAGTGATTGTCTGGGTGATGGGTCTGTTGAGGATATCGGTGAAAGGTCTTGTTGATCTTGCCGATAGAGTAAGTCTCGCCGATGGGAGTGTTGACATCGATATGACTTGTGATCTCATTATGTTCTCTTGTCGATAGCCTTGACTCTTGCCAATAGCGATGGATGCATAATCGGTCTTGTGGCATGGCGGAGACACGGTTAGTGTCTCACTGACATGCAAATACATTTTGAATGCTTTTGACAGATTGGAAGACTGTCCTACGTGGTGTGACTTGGACCTATCAGAGAAGGCAGAATGTGAACCGTTTGCTATTGTGGTCTAACAGTTGAAAATGAACCGATTCAAAGAGGTAGTGAAGAACGAATGTATACACGTATGCATTGGACGTTCAGAATAAAAAGTAGAGAGGAAGAGAGCGATAGTAAGAGGGCCGAGAGGATGGCTAAAGGCCGAGGCCATGAGGCCGAAATAGAGAAAATGAGAGGTAGGGTTATACTGCCAAAATCTCTCCTGATCAAGAATCGAATGCCATGGTCGATCTCTCGTGTCGATCTGTATTGTATACTATTTGAGGGTATTGCAGCAATGTGAAGATTTTTTGATTTGAGAGATTGATCAGGAAATGTACAGAGGGAGAGTTTGCTACTAGGTTGTATCCAGAATGAACAAGATGTAATCTCTGAAAAGGCTATGAGCCTGAATTGTATTGTAACCTTTTGTTGCTGAATAATACAATGGCTTGAACTTTGGAGAGTGGGGTTTTTTACCTGAAAGGTTTTTCCCCACGTAAATATTTGTGTTCTAATTTTTGTCCTATCTTTCATCTATGCTGGTTCTGTTTCTAGAATCTGTTATTTCTTGTTGTTGAATTTACATGTGCTTCTCTTTTGTAGCTACTAATGTGGGAAACGAATTGTGTCCGGGTTTCCTCGCTTTAGGACATAGTTTTAATGTCTTTGAGGCAATCTTAACTCCACTTAAAAGCTACCTAAGGAACCACTGTTTTGGAGGTTTCCTTTGAGATGCCCCCTATATTTATCTTGCATAAGTGGTATCGTAGCCTTTAGTTGCTAGTTCTGTATTCCTGTGAAGATTTTGTTAGGGTCGCGGGAGGAAATCTGGAGGAATCATTTGATTCATTGATGCTTTGGTTCGTGGAAGTCTTGTGATATATTCAGAGACGACACGCATCTTGAAGGATGGTGAAGATGGAGAAAAGGGAGTTGATCATGTTGTTTTGTTGTGATTTGTGTCTCCTGGTTGGTAGTGGTATAACCTTGGTGTATGAGGTGGATTTTCTTACCCAAGTGGGTCGCAGGAGCAAAAGCTTCATATTGGGCGCTTGTGTGAGAGGCCTTGATGATAAGTGGAGAAGCCCAGTTTGTTTCTCAAAATTTTATGAAGAGAGTGCTTATGCTAGGGTGGTGTTTCTTGGTTTTGGGGCTGCACTATTTTTGTTAACTCCAATACATAAAGGCTAAGTGGGAGTTAATCATTGGGATGATTTGTAAACCCTCCTGAATAGCCTTCTGATGCATTTTTACATTGTTGGTGGGAGCTCTTTTAGAGTTGGCCCCGGAAGGGGCCCCCTGGATTTCTCTTGGAACTCGGTTGTTTTCCCTTCTAAGGATGATTTGTACTTCTGTGTGGCTCTCAGGTTTTGGGTGGTGGTTTTATTAATGCGTTAAGAAAAACTTGTGATTATGTGGAGTTGTTGTTAAGCTATTTTCTAGAGCCTGGTAGGGGAGTTGCTGGATGAGATAGCTGCAGCTCTACATGCATGCTTTGTGCATGGTTTGAGGAGGTATGTTTTCTTCTCTGCATGGGAGTGTTGGTACATGATTTGTCACTCAGCATTCATGTGGCGGTTCTTGGGGGTTCTTTGATTATGGTGCCTCGCTATGGACACATGCCTCGAAAATCGCTCTTGCATGATCCTGCATTTGAGCTCAAGCTGTCTATGTGGTGGCTCCCCCTCTTTGGAAATCCTCGCTAAGTTGCAGCTTCCAAATGCGGGATGATGGGCTCTGGTAATGTTCAATGCTCAGGATCTACTTGTGCCATGCTGGTGGATTGGGGCCACCCATTGGTTGTAGTGAGATAACTCTTGATGTGGACCGGCCTCTTATCCACAAGGTTGATTTATTGTTGGTGTAGACTTGTTAGCTGGCCTTGTCTGTGGTCACTTGTGCATTGATGTGATTGCTTTGAGATGGGAGGATGGATATTGTTTGAGTACTCGAATATTCGGTTATGGGAACCTGAAGTAGGTGGTCATGATGCTTGGAGAGCTCGGATGTCACGTTTCAGTGTGAGCTTTAGCAGTATCTGAGGGTTCATCACATGGTGGTGAATGGTCTTCTTTAGTGTTGCAGATGTTTCAAGGGGGAGCTTTTAGATCTTGTTGCTGCAGAAGGGTTCTTTCGCATTTGCATGGACATTATTTGAATATGTGCAACATCTTGGATCCATGGAGGATGCTTGGAGTCTTTGGCTGAGGTGTTGGTGGTGCTTGACAGGTGATGTTGGTTTTAAGTCTGTTTGCTTTATGTCATGGTATACTCTTATTTGTGCACTGGAGTGATGGCATTGTGCATTGTACTTGAGACCATGGTGAAGTCACTTGAAGCATGGTATCTCCTAAGGGGATATGTAGATCATGGTGTCATGATAAGTTCCTGATTCAGATGATTGGAGCTTTGACAGTGGTCTGGTAATTCTTTGTGTTTTGGGTGCTTTGATTATTTGCTTGATTCTTTGTGATTGTGCAGTAAAGCAGTTGAAATTTAGCATGAGATGATCAGTTGCTAGTACTCATGGATACATGAAGAATAAGGTGAGGCTATTTTTCTCTTATGAGAGAAGTGTTGTTGTTTGTTTCTCTTGATGAAGTTTTTAGCAGAAAGTCCGAGAAGCCTACACCTTGGTTGAACTTGAGTTCAATAAGAGACCTATGAGGAGATTGCTCTTGGATTAGTCATGATGAATTGTATATCTTGAAGGAGTATTCTTGTTCCCACTCTTGGTCTGCTCAAAAGTTTATCTGAGAGGTATTTGGCCCATTATATTTTTCAGATGTGTTTTATGTTCACTTTCATGATATGGATCTTGAATTGTTGATTAATGGTTCTGGAGGATTCATGGTGGAATATGTACAGCTTGTTTTATCTCCTTGAGCTTTTGTGTTATGTTATTTACTGATGAGAATTGGTAGGAGATAATGTATGGGCTGATTTCCTGAAATGGGGAATGAAGTAGCTTGATCTTCTTTGAGAGGCTTACATCCATGTTGATTACATTTTTTTTTTTTAAAGTTGGTTTGATCTTGGTGATTGAACGGTTGGATATTGTTAAGGCTTTTCTTTTGGGATGAGAAGGATATCATTCTTGACACAGCTGGCTGTTAGAAGTGTATATAGGAGGATGTTCTACAGGGATATGATGTGCAAAGTTTCTCTCTTTGATCTTGGTTTACTTCCTGGATGTTTGGTTTCACATTACTTTGGTTTGAGGTTTGGTCGGAGCTATAGTGATCACTTTTTTGTGGTCATGTGTTTTTCACTCATGTTCATGGGTGATGACATGGAGGTTCTTAATCCTTTTTCCTTTTGTTGCGTGTGGAGAACTTGGAAGAGCCGTGAAGACTTGTGGTGAGAGAAATGTTTCTTGTAATAGTTTGTTGCAGGTTGTGCGTATCATTGTGGATATTTTTTGGTACTACATGGTTACATTTCTATGTGCTGTTACTGGTAGACTTGGTATGTCTTTGATCTTTCATTTTTGGAATTACTCGGGCAGTGGGAGTTCCTATATGTGTTTTTTCTTCTTCAACTGGTTGGCACTTGGAGCTTGCATTTGCTATTGATGGGTTGGTTTTGGAGTGGCATGAGTTTACTAATGCTGATACCTTTGAGGTATGTGAGATTGGATGGAATAGCATGATCTGTGGGTGCTATTTTTTAGTCGTGTGGGTTTATCAGTTGGATGGAAGCAGTCAGTCTGATTGTTGTTCTAGCTGGTGTTTTTGTCTTGTTTTTGGAGAATGACCTCACTGTTGTGTTCTGTTTGAGGCTTTGAAGTTGATATTACTTCTGTATAGCATTTGAGCATAGTGAAGTGGTAGCAGTATCCTGTTGATGATATCACTGGGATCCTTTGCCTGTGTTCGTTGGACTAGTGCTTACTCACCTTGGCTTGTATCTTTCTTCCACATGTGGCATGTTGGAGGATGACAAGGATTGTTTCCTGAATGGTGGACATCTTGGATGTTGGTGCAAAATTCTTGATGGAGCATGTTTGAGGTCTATATGGTTTCCTGGAAGGCTGTGATCATTTGCATTTCAGTTGCTTTGTTGGACAGTGAGTTGCAGTTGGATGCCTGGTTTTTGTTGCAGATTGTCTAGTGGATTGTTATCTGTGGAATCTTGTTGATTGGGTGTCTTGAGTATTGCAGGGTTTGAACTGGTGGAGGTAGTGTGATCTTAGTTTCTGGTTGCTTTGGAGGTGCATGTGTGATCTTCGTCAAGTGGGAGATTGTTGGAATTGTTGCCTCAATCTCACAGGCTGAAACCTCTGAGAAAGCATGGTCACTGTGACTGTTAAGATGTCCGGGTCGACCGCGAAGGATCCCTAACCGCCAATTTGGCCTCTTAATATTTGTCTTGGGCAGGATCGCCAGTGAACCCTCGAAACTTCTACAAGAATCTTTTAAAACAAATGCACGCCCCGCGGACGCAGAAAGTCCGGCCCATAATCAGCGCGGACCTTGGTCCGCCTAGCCGGGGATGCAGCAGAATCTGCATGACTTTGGCTCCTTTAACGTAATGCGTCTTAGCCGCATAAGAGATGTCCTTCGGATAGTGTTACATCTCGTGAAATACCCGATAACATAAGGGCCCCGTAGGAACCTTGGCTTACGTGGAGATGCGTCTCACGATAGCTATACCTCTAAGTAAGTCATCTGATAACATGCTAGCTTCCTCTTGTGATGAAGTCTTAGTGATGGATTAGTTTCGTCTTAGTGATAGCATTCTATTGGTATGACTTTGAGTGGGCCTCTAGATACCCCAGCTGATAGCCCAAGTCTCTGGGCTGCAATGTTCGCTATTGGTATGAATTGAGGTATTTGTGCCATGACCTATAGCAATTAGCTTCAAGTCCCAATTTTAATGGGGCCCAACGAGGATATCTAAGGAGTTGGTCCTTGGCCGCATCTTATCGATAGAAAGTCACGATGGGGAGTGCTGACATCGAGCATCACTTCAGATCTCAAGTATGATCTCTTTGCCGATAGCCTTTTTTTGACTTTTGCCGGAGCATGGCGTGGATGCGCAGTATAATCGGTGGTATTGTAGGAGATTACTCCAAGTGCCCTCACCAACATAATAAGCATTTTCTTTTTAACGGGCAACGCTTTTGACCGATTGGAAGACTGTCCTACGTGGTGCGACTTGGACCTATCAGAGAAGGCATAATTTGAACCGTTTGCTATTGTGGTCTGACAGTTGAAAATGAACCGATTCATAGAGGCAGTGAAGAAAGAATGTATACACGTATGCATTGGACATTAGAAATAAAAAGTAGAGAGGAAGAGAGCAATAGTAAGAGGGTTGAGAGGCTGGCTGAAAGGCTGAGGCCATGAGGCCGAAACAGAGAAAATGAGAGGCAGGGTTATGCTGCCGAAATCTCCCCCGATCAAGAATCAAATGCCATGGTCGACCTCTCGTGTCAATCTGTACTGTATACTGTTTGAGGGTATTGTAGCAGTGCAAAGATTGTTTGGTTTGAGAGATTGATCAAGAAATGTATAGAGGGAGAGTTTTCTACTAGGTTGTATCCAGAATGAACAAGGTGTAATCTCTGAAAAGGCTATGAGCTTGAATTGTATTGTAACCTTTTGTTGCTGAATAATACAATGGCTTGAACTTTGGAGAGTGAGGTTTTTTACTTGAAAGGGTTTTCCCCACGTAAATCTTTGTGTTCTGATTTCTGTCCTATCTTTCATCTATGTTGGTTCTGTTTCTAGAATCTGTTATTGCTTGCTGTTGAATTTACATGTGCTTCTCTCAGAAGGATTAATGTGGGAAATGAACTGTGTATGTTTCCTCTTTAGGACATAGTTGTACGTTTCTTTGAGGCAATCTAATCAAAATTAAAGTTACCGAAGGCACTACTATTCTTGGAGGTTTCTCTGAGATGCCCTATATTTCTCTTACAACCCCTACCTATTCTCTCTTGCAAAGACAAGAGTGTACACACCCATTTAGGTGTTCCTACATTTGAGCCAAAGGAGATTCCAAGTTGTGGGCTTGAGATTGTTTCCATTGGCCTTGACCTTAGGATTATGAAGTGTTTGAAGTTTTTTCAATTTGTGACGAGACCAGTGGAAATTGGGCTGAATTTGGCCTATGAACATACACTATTTGTGATCACACAACCAAAATTTGTCTTTCAAAGTGTTTGTTGTGTCTTCTATCACATTTCAAATTACCTAAGATGAAAGACCACTTGAAAACATCCAATTTGAGACCAACAGACTGTATACCACATTTGAAAGACATTACAGTGCATTTTCAAGATAGTGCACCACATCTGCTAAAAATAGTGAGCTACATCTGTGAGAGTAAACCGCATCTGTGAGACAGTGAATCACAACTACTAGTTCTCAAAATTTTGCAGAAATTACTGTTTAGTCTCATTTTTGGTCAATTCTTGACAGTAACCACACTTTTAGATCATAAAATTGCTTAGTCCATTCTGTCCATTTCATTGGATTCACT
This sequence comes from Sequoia sempervirens, assembly GCA_007258455.2. NCBI lineage: Eukaryota > Viridiplantae > Streptophyta > Pinopsida > Cupressales > Cupressaceae > Sequoia > Sequoia sempervirens. Next base: position 778 of record VDFB02288045.1, on the reverse strand, counting down.
TAGGTTTCTTTTCATTCCTTAGCTTTCCATTCTTGCATTACTTAGCCAACTTTAGGTCATTCTTAGCTGCATACACCTTTTTCAGATTTTAGACTAGGAAGCTTACCATACCTTTGATTAGTTCGTTGTCACATGTCTAGATTGTCCTTGAAATTTTCCTTTTATCTATCAATCAACATCATCCAAGTTGGACCTTCAAACCCATGAGTCTAGTTCAAGGTTCACTTTGTCAAATCATCATCTTTTTAGCTTTTATCATTTTAAGGTCTTGAAAATCTATTTTGTTACCTTGAGCTATCATAGCTTGCTTAGCATCCTTCTCTTAAATTCTAAAGGTGAATATCTAAAGTCTCATTTTCCATTTGACCCATATCTTAGCTTTGGTCTTACCATATCTTTGGTCATAGCTTCCATTTGCATCCTTGCATATTTTAGCTTTAGTCATATCATAGATTGTGGTCATAGTGACATTACCATAACTTGATTTCACTTATTATCACTTTGCACCCTAATCTTGGTCATAAGTGCATTACCATTTGGAATTCTTATATCTCAAAAATCGCTAAAAATATAAGCATAGTTGCATACCTACCATTGCACTATCATCCCTTAGATTGCATATCTCTTACCAAGTTGCAAGTCTTACATGGTCTAAACTAGGTTACAAAGGAATAGAAAAGAGATGGACTACACAAATGAAGATCCCTATTTTAATCCAACTAGCAACATGAATTTTGGGGCTTCTTCCTCAAATGAGATACCCAAGTTACAATTTATA
>VDFB02288044.1:0-13234 GCA_007258455.2 Sequoia sempervirens | reverse complement strand
GCCTCGACTATTATAATTAGAGGTAATATATATGAGATTAAGTGACGAGTCTTCAAGAGCATGGCTATGCTAATTTCAGGCTCCTTTGAGTTTTTTAGCATAATAGAATAGTTGAGTGTCTATTATTGCAATTGTGTTTTCCTTTATTGAATTTGGATGTTATTGTGAAAGGTAGTTAGGCATAGATCTTCCTAGTTTATTGACACAATTATCTTGCCAATTCTAACATGGTTTTAGAGCAATCTTGTTTTATGCCCACCTTTTCAATTTGAGTCCAAATGTTTCTTTGGATGTGTTTATAGGTTCAAGTTTATTTGGAGCCTCCTCGAAGAAATCTGTCTACACCATTGTGTCAAGAAGTGTCCAAAAACTTAGGAATATTTTTTGTTTCATCAGAAAAGGAGGTATGGGTAACTCCAAAACACTGATTTTTAGGTTTATTTTGGATCTAAAGTTTTTAAAGGGAAAGGTGATTTTTTTTCATATTTAAAAAAAATTTAGGGTTTGTTTTTGTTTTACAATTTTTTTTAAAAAAAAAGAGGCATGTGTTTTTTTAAATATAACAAGTCTTTAAAATGATATTAAAAAAATTAATGACGAAGGAGGAGGCTCAATTGTTGCCCCTAAGCTCGTTGCCTAATAGTGGGCATTGTTTGTATCAGCTCCATCAGTGTTTTAATTTGTTGTTTGCAAGACAACACAAAGTAGAATAACACATATATTAGAACCATTCTTCAAATTATAAGTGGAAGCTCCTTGAGATCCAACTAAACCTAAAACTAATAGAATTTACAAGTATGCACATTATACAAGATTTTATGGTGGGTTTTACATAAATGTAAATATCTAATTGGCTATGTTTTTACCCTAGATTCAAGCACTTTGCAGCAAAATTTTCAAATTTAAAGTAGGTGAAGTTATCAAATATAAACAAACAACTGAAAAACTCAACTTCCTAATAGCTATAGCAAATACTAGTATTCGGTTGTAGCACAAATTTGAATGAAAAACACAAATGAACGTCTACTATTGGCTGAACCTGATGCCAATAAATGTACATCAACACAAGAGAACACCAGTTGATTTTATGAGGGAAATAGTTGAAGTGCATTCAAAGCTACAATATGTTGCCAATACAAAGTATAACCTAAAACAATTTGCTTTTGATTTTCTTTAGGAAATTGCAAAGATGCAATCATAGTTACACAATCGATTTTGTTGAACAATGGCTTTTTGCAGTGTAAGTGTGGCTTTCACCAACATTCATTAACTTTCACGAAAATACAATAACATGACTAACAATTTTTGCAACACAAGTTTAACATCAATTATCTTTACAAATATGTGCCCCAAGCATTTATTTATAAGTTCACAAGAGGCAGCTTTTAGGGATAAAATAATATTAAAATATTCTCCGTAAAGCTCCATTTTAAAGCAACCCCTATCCCTATTTGGAAAAAAGAGGAAATAAAATATTTTTAAAGAAAACTAATTTTAAAACAAATCGTAAAATACAATCCTCGAAATAGGCTCAAATCCATCACCTCTAGAGAAATAGCAACTTTTGCCACTTAAGTTATTTTGGATAATCTAAAGTAACTTTGACTTGCAAACTTTGCTAGATCTTCTGAATTATGGTGAACTTTTTATGGAGCTTGTGAATGTCATTGAAAAATCTTGAACATAAACTTGCTGGAAACTCCTTGCCAACCTTGATGCTCTGAAACTGAAAACTTCACCCTCGGCCAATGCTTTTGGTTGAATTTTCCATTTTTGATGCCATGGTGAGAACCGCAGGTCTGAAAGACGATCTCCTCTTCACCAACCCAGTGTTCTGTTTATGCAAATTTTGATCAACAGCCTATTTGGAAAAAGGAACAGCCACTTGGAAGAGAAGGAGAAAATTCAGCTTTAAGACTGCAAAGACTCTTTATATCAGCATTGGAGACTGGAAACTTACTGATACAGCAAACCCAGGTGATGAAAACTACACTTTGACTGCTGCTGAATCTGAAAATCTTCATATTGGCGTTGGAAACCTTGCACAAACCTACAAAACAGTCTTGTTTCTGCTGTAAACAGTAGATAAAATGCCTCGAGTTCAAATGAAAAACAACTGTCATAGGCGTTCACATGCTTTCAAGTCTCTGCTTTTTGCTTTAAAACTAACACTGAAACATCCCTTTTTTCAAGGCACTGATCACTAATGCACTTTCTATCTCGTGTCTTGTGTTTGGACTCTGATTTTAGGTGGCAAAGCCACTGAATTTGTGTGCCATATTTGATTGTTCCCTTTCAAAAGGTTGGTGGGATTCACTTAGCTATTTGCCAAGTTCATAACTTGTTTGGAAGGGTTTTATGTGGCCATTGCCACTCAAAAGTGCACTTCCTATCACCTAAATTCCCTCTTCTAGCTGGTGTGTTTCACTTAAAGACTTACTACTTAATTAGGCAGAATTAGCCATGACAGTTTGCCATCAACATGTGAACCATCTTTAGGTTTGTTTTTCTCTGTGTAATTGGTGCAGTTTCATGTTGGCTTTGCCACCTAGTTTGTGCACCAAAATTTACTGATCACTTACTTTCTCTATTTGAGCATGCTTTCATAACACTTCTATGATAGGGGAAATTTCCTCTTGGCATTGCCCTATCAAAATGGCACTTGGAATTTTTTATTACTTCCTACCACTTAGCCACACTTTCTTGGTCCCTTTGCCACCTTGGGTGCAGAGTTCACTAGGCATTGCCAAGCCAAAAGCATGCTTCATTCACACTTAAAACTCTTTTTCTATCTTGGGTGAAGATTCATAAATACTTTGCCTCTTTTGATTGTCTTTGGGTGGAACTCTGGATCAGCATCACCAATGGAAAGTTGTGCTTAGACCCTGGCTATTCTTCCTTTATTCCTTGGTGCAATTTTAAACGATGTTAAAGCCACCTTTGATGCTTGGAAGAACTTCTCCTTCGCTTTGCCATCGGTGGTTTATACCAATTTTCACTTAGTCTTGAAATGCTTATATCGGGTTCCTCTAAACAATTTCTTCATGCTTTTGTTGTATGAAACTTCTCCTACCACTTCTCGTTAAGCATGGCTGAACTTTTGCATCTACCCCAGCTTTGTCCTTGTCTTTTGTGTTGTTTTCATCATTTTTGGCTTTGATGTGATTGTGAATGGTAAAAAGTCTCTTACATTAACATGAAAAAGATTACATTATAAAGAAGTGCATAAAGCACTGTAGATATTAATTATCTACCTACTGACATTAAATGTCCTCCTAACAGATAGAAAATATCTAATCTATTAAATACATCATATTGACCATTAATATATATAAGAATATAATTTATTCTAACACCCTCCCTTAATGGTCAATTCGTCAACAACACCAAGTTGCCCCTTGAATTTGACAAACTTATCCGAGCTCAGAGACTTGGTGAGAATATCTGCAGTTTGATCCGCTGTTGGAACATACTGCAGCTGAACTGATCCGTCTTCTACCAGCTTGCAGATGTAATGACAATGAAGCTCGACATGCTTGGTACGTTCATGGGAGACTGGATTTTTGGCCAGTTTGAGCACCCCTTGATTATCAGTGTACAAGGGAGAAGGTCTTACTTGTGACATGTGCATGTCAGAAAGCATCCTGCGGAGCCAAACTGCCTCACATGCTGCTTTAACGGTTCCTTGATACTCGGCTTCAGTCGAGGAAAGAGCCACTGCCTATTGCTTCTTGCTGGTCCATGTTACAGCACCTGTACCCAAACTTAATACATACCCAGAAGTAGATTTTCTGTCATCCACTGAACCTGCCCAATCTGAGTCTGTGTAACCAATCAGTTTTGGATCCTTGCATCTGCCATACAGAATGCCATAGTCTGAAGTGCCCTTAACATATCTCAGCACTCACTTCGCTGCAATCCAATAATTAGCTTTTGGAGCTGTCATGAAGCGAGAAATGTAGCTCACTGCAAAACTGATGTTAGGTCTAGTGGCAGTGAGGTCGATGAGACTGCCCACTAGTTGCCTGAAGGTCGTTTCATCGACCGGAGGTGAATCAGAGTTGGTTGACAACTTCAGCCCCTTCTCCATAGGTGTGGAGGTAGGTTTGCAATCCTGCATCCGGAATTTGTCAAACAGACTGCGAGCATACTTAGATTGAGAGATAAAAATACTATCAATTGTCTGCCAAACCTCAATACCCAAACAGTAATGGAGAAGCCCCAAATCTGTCATGTCAAAAGTCTGACACAAATCTTGTTTGATTGCCGCAATCAAATGTGCCGAACTGCCAGTAATGATCAAATCGTCAACATAGACAACAAGAAAGAGAATATCATCACCAAAGTGTTTGACATACAGATTACTGTCAGAAGGGCTGCGCTGAAAACAATGATCAACCAAGTACTGAACAATCTTGAAATACCATGCATGAGGAGCCTGTTTCAGTCCATAGAGCGCTTTCACGAGTCTACACACCTGATGTTCTTTGCCGGCAACCTTGAAACCAGGAGGTTGCGTCATGTAGACTTCTTCCTGCAAATCACCGTTGAGGAAGGCACTCTTGACGTCCATCTGATGAACTGTCCAACCAAATTGGGCTGCAATAGCGAGAAGAAGACGAATGGTGCTCATCTTGGCAGCAGGAGCAAAGGTCTCCTTGTAATCAATGCCCTCCCGCTGTGTGAATCCCCGAGCAACTAATCTAGCCTTGTATTTATCCAGAGTACCATCTGCATGATACTTGACCTTGTAAACCCATTTGCAGCTGATAGGTTTCTTCCCAGGAGGAAGATCGAAGAACCTGTGTGTGATTCTCTAAGACTCAAGCATATTCTGCTTCGCAGCCCGTCACTTGAAATTCAGCCCCATGAGCCCTTAGATGTCAGGGATGCTGGGCCATAAGAGCTGTAGGTTGATCGTGTGTTGTTGTTTCGCTTCGAGTTGATCGGGCCCTTAATGAGTCTATCATCAAGGAAGATCGCCAATTGTCTTGGCCTCCACCACTCTCTTAGGCCGATGAGTAGAAGTGCCAACATCCGGAACAGGTAATAACATCACCGGGATGCTCTGAACAAAGTCATCCGGATGTGAGTCTTGAGGAAAGCCGAGGTGCGATCAAGATCGTGATTCCTCATCTTCGAGTTCCGAATGCTCAAGTCTCTCCCCATCATGGGAACTAAGAGGGAAGATCTAACACCCTATCGAACCTTCATATAGGCCGATCCGCCAGGACTTGTAGGCAGAGACAAATGGACTAAGAGGTCTCATCAATCGACAACACTACCAATATGAGATTCCATCTCGGCTCTACATCAACCAACTCAGAGGGCTTTGTGGATTGTCACTGTGAGCTGCGAAATATAAGTAAGCCCCGCTCTGACTCCAACTTGGTACGCTTTAGCCGCCCTGAATCCATACATGAGCAGTGAGAACCTAAGACTTCGTGATGGTCTTCTTAGGCTTGCCTCCTCGACTCGTGCTCGAGTCATCTTCTTAATGGCCTCGCGGTAGGCTTAATCGACTCAGAGGTAGATCGTGAGTGACTGCCCAGCCCAAGATTTCAGGTACATTGCATCGTTATTGTGAACTTGTTTCATTTTAATGGTGCGATTCCTACGTTTAACAACACCATTCTGCTGGGGGGTGTATGGTGTAGTGAGTTGGCGCTTAATGCCGTGTGTAGCACAAAAGGAAGAGAAGTCAGCTGAACAAAACTCCCCCCCATTATCTGACCTTAGAGTAACAATGTGAGAACCTGATTCCTTCTCAACTAAGGCTTTAAACTGCTGAAATGTGTTGAACACATCTGATTTATGTTTCAAAAAATACACCCACATTTTCCGACTGAAATCATCAACAAACAATAAAAAGTACCTGGACCCAATAACAGGAGTGTTCATTGGTCCACATACATCAGCATGAACCAGTTGAAGTACCTTGGAGGCTCGCCAAGAATCACCATCCGAGAATGGTGTTCGATGCTGCTTGCCAGCTTGACAGGCTCCACAAACTCCATGATATTGAGTTTGGATCTCAGGTAGACCAGCAACAAGACCTTCCCGAGAGAGCTGAGAGAGGTAGTGCACATTCAAGTGCCCATAACGCTGGTGCCAAAGTTTGCTGATGGTTGTACTTCGGGCTGCCAAAGCGTGCTCTTGAGAATCACTGGAATCAACAAGTCTATACAGACCATGATCCTCAAGTCCCATAGCAATTGTTGTACGAGTTTCCCGATCAATGATGCTGCAAGTGGAGGATCTGAAAACAACATCCAACTGGGGAGAATGCCTCATGATCTGACTGACTGAGAGGAGATTATGTCCCATGCCAGGAACATAGTAGACATCGAGAAAGAGTAAATTTCTTCCTCCTCGAGTGAATCTAGACAAGGCCCTTTACTAGCAACCGTGGTACCTTCCTCCAAAATGAGATTTAATCGCAGAAGGGTTTGAACTCGTGAACCCATCCCCGACGATGAGTAAATGCTGAAGCCCCCCGAATCGACATACTGTAGAAGAATGTACCGGATTCAAGCCTTTCCTTGGCCATAAACGCATAGAATGCAAACTCTTTCTGCTTAGTGTGTTTGGCGACATGTGCCTTTTGTTGAGACCCTCCCTGCTTCTTTTGTTCAGAAGCCAATTGAATGCAACAATCAACCTTCATGTGACCATATTTATGGCAATAACTGCACTGAACATTCTTTTTCTTCTTGCTGTCCCGAGAAGAACCAAAGCCTCTTACCGAGAAATTGAGCCTTCCCCTTGTTCTGGCAAAAGGACGGTCGAGAATGCTTGCTCCGGCGGAGGACCTAATCGCACGCTTCCAAACCGCTCACGAATTGGCGATAATAATAGACTTTATATTGATTTTATTATTTCAACTGACATTATTGAAAGAATGCACGACTCTTATTTGACATTTCATGGAGATCCTTCAGGGTCATCCAGACCTCAGCAGCTGTTTTGCCTGACGGCACTTGTGGCAGTTGGTCGTCAGTGACTGAAAGCTTGATGAGCATGACGGCTTCTCGGTTGCGTTCATCCCATTTACCCTGATCCTTTCCAGCTACAGTGGGACGAGTTGAGCTCCCCAAGACGACTTGATCGAGACAACGATATTCAAAGATCGTCAGCATGCGCTGCTTCCAGGTGTTGTAATTCTTCCCATTGAACTTCTAGTTGCTTTCGAGCATTATGTTCGTTAGAGATGCAATCACGTACCTCATGGTCAAACTGGTGACGACAAAATAATGCACAAAAAACGGAAACAGATTCTGGAAAACAAAGTCCAAGGCAAAAAATCGAAACCCTAGCACGGATTTTGAGGTTTTACTGAGAACCCAGAAAAGATAAATAAAAACCCAGAAGGATTGAAGAATACCTAGAAAATTTTGACAGCACAAATTTTGAGGCATGAAAAACGAGGTACCCAGAAAAAATGAATGACAACGCAGTTGAGATCTTAGAAAACCCAGAAGGAATCTGCGATCAAAATAAAATTTCGAGTTCAAACTGAGGGTCAAAACCCTAGTCGAGCTGGCAGAAACCCTAGGCGGCCATGAAAACCAGAAAAAATTGCAGAAATGAGCCGAAATCTTCACAAAAGTTTGGCAAACAAGATTCCAAACCCTAGGCGACCAGGTTGCAGGAGGAGGCGACCAAGTTTGATCACAAAAAACACCAAAAGTCGTGCTCAAAAGATGTCTGAAAAACGCGACTCAGATCTGAACAAACGCCACCCGAAAAGAGTTGAAAATCGCGGCTTGAGGAGAAGAAAAACGCGTTCAGTTTCTCTAGAACAAATCCCGTCACCAGAAGATCAACTTGCGCGGCTAAAGAATTCAAAACGCGTTCAGAAAATCTGAAAATCGCGGCTAAAAAACGCGATTTTAACTGAAAAACGCGCGCCAAAGAAGGCCGTCAGTCACGCGACCAGAAGATCCCGCCCAGAAACACAAAAACCAGAGAAATATCGCACAGGTAGGGCAAGAAAAAACGCGACCTTTACCAGTAAAAAACGTGGGTAAAAGCTTTCTTTGGCAGAAAATCTTCATACACAGAGCCGACGCGACTAGGGCACAAACAAGATCCGACCGAAAAAATTAAAGGAGAAGAACTTTCGAATTATGACCTACAGGCCCATGAAAATTTTTACCAGAAATTTCCCTTTTAAAAAATTCGGCCCTGAAGAACTTCAGATTATGGCTTCTAGAAAGCCCACGAAATTACCCAGAAACCCTAACTCGCTCTGATACCATGTGAATGGTAAAAAGTCTCTTACATTAACATGAAAAAGATTACATTATAAAGAAGTGCATAAAGCACTGTAGATATTAATTATCTACCTACTGACATTAAATGTCCTCCTAACAGATAGAAAATATCTAATCTATTAAATACATCATATTGACCATTAATATATATAAGAATATAATTTATTCTAACAGTGATCACATTTTCCCTGCAAAACTCCTAGTTGAAAAGACCAAATACAAAATATTTAAATAACTTTAAATTGCAAGCTGACTAGGAAGACTATGAGTTTGAATGGATTGACACAACTTGAGGATCATTTGACCACAATTTGATGGAAATGGGTATGGAAATTGAGTTTTGTAGGGGTACCAAAAAGCTCCTTTGATGTGGTTTTTCTGCCTACCCCTTTTTCACACAATGTCCTTTTTCTAGTTGTCTTGTTTGTTTCAAAACCTATGCGTTTGCCTTAATTTTTCAAGTTTGGCCTTATCAATTTGTTTCTTGTTGCCCCTATCCAAAGCCTTTTTTTAGGCAACCCCACCAACCTTGCTTTGCCTAGTGCTAAATTTGATGGCTGTTTGATTGTCACCACCAAGTTACCAACTCCAAGGTGGTAAACCCTTTTTGGGGATTCTTTGATTGCATGCTTCCCAAGGTGACTCTTTTTTAACAATTTTTTATTGCACTCAAATGTCCAAGCTTGGTGTCTAGGTCTAGTGTGACAAGGGGTCATGTCCACTACAAAAGGCTATTTTTTGTTATATTGGTAAAGGTGCTGCATAGAAGTGCAAAACTTCAATGCTTTTTTGGTGCTATTTTTTGAAAGTGCATGTTTTTCTAGAGCAATCTAGACATGTTCTCCTTTTGTACCCATCAATCTATTACTCATTGAGTGGGGCCTAGTTTGATAAGTGAATCCCCTATAATAAAATATTTTTTTATTTGCCCATTTAACATCTCTGCCACATCAGTGTATCCATTCAACTCTTGGGATCCACATTCTCACAACTTCAACTTTTGTGTGATCCCTCTCTAGTGTGCACCATTTTGGGATACAATTCTTCTAGAGGCGATATCTTGGTCATAGGGGCACATTTAACATCTTTGCCACATCAGTGTACCCATTCAACTCTTGGCACCCACATCCCACAACTTCAACTTTTGCGTGATCCCTCTCCAGTGTGCACCATTTTGGGATACAATTCTTCTAGAGGCCATATCTTAGTCACAAGAGCACATTTTAATGTTTTTTTTGAATATGCATAATTTTTCAAGAGCTTCATAGTGGTCCATGTGTTTTGGTAGTTTTCAAATTTTGATGTTGATATTTGATAGGTTTTTGGACTATTAGTGGCTCATTTCCATTTAGGTGACCTATTTTTAGCATACCTTGGGCATATAGAAGGCTTTTCAAGCCCTATTTGTTTTGAAATTACATATTTGTGCAAGATATTTCTATTGGTAGTCTCAGATTTCAGATATGTTGCACTACTTTTTCTTTCCTGTAATGGCCCCCAGTGCCACATTTTCCCTTTTCTTCATGTACATAGAGTCTACAAGTGGTTCTGCCTCTAGGGCTTATTGAAATGCATCTCCATACTCATATAGTAGGATAAAGATTGTGGACATCATTGTAGCATCACCTTTGATGGTGATCTAGCCTTTTCACATTTTGATGTTTTTTAGTATAGTGCTGACATCAACTAGGAGTTTAGTTATTCATTTTTAAGCATTGTCAGAGATTTTCTTGTGTGACATGGCTAGTTATGATCTTGTGTAGAATCCATGGGTGTTCCTAAATTATGTGCCATGGTAATGTGTTATTCTCTTCAAGAGCATCATTGGGACATCTTCACACCAATTCTTTATAAGAACATTATAGGATTTGTGAACAAACGTGAACTACCCTTGCCTCCAAGAATTTTGCTCCCCTTTATTGGCTACTCGTGCAAGTTTTTCCATATGCCACATTGTTTGATTTGAGTTGGTTGTGACATTTCACCTTTTTTGTTTGATTGGTAACTCTATCAACAATAGAAGAGAATTGTTCTTCGAACTTTGAGATTGACAATACTGAGTTTCTTTCTGAATCAACATTAGTGATCATTGTACTTCATTTGTTTTTGGAGTACAAACATTTGTTTATACTACACTTCCTTTCAGCAATTGGGCTTCTTTCTTAGAGCAGTCTTGTGATAGTAAAATGGCTATTGAATAGGTGTTGCTGCTTTCTCTCCCTACATTTTTAGACCTTTTGCCCAAGTATTTAGATTTGAACCACTTGTGTAGATATTTGAGCCTTTTATGCTTGGTGTTTACTCAATTAGTTTGATTAGTGGTTCCTTTCCACTCTCCCAATTCATCGAGCTCACCAATTTTTGAAGCATTGTTGCTTATCGACTCTTTTTTTCAATAGATGCATTTTGAGTTCATGTCATCACAAACTTAAGTAACTTTCAGCCATCTTGATAGTATACCTTTGGTGTTTGCTTCCTCCTTGGAGCCCCATTCACCATTTCCCTTGGAGTTTTTCATGTCTTCTTTATTCTATGTGGTTGCCACTAACTTCAATATTGTCATCTTGAGACATATTATCCCTTTCTACCCAATTCAAAATTAAGGGGAGATATCATTGTGCTATTTCTTGGGTGTGATTCTTCTTGGATTACTATTGTCATGCAGTTATGTTAATTGTACATGGGTACCCAAAAACACTACAAAAGTTGGACCCATAGCTTTATTGAATAACATAGAGTGAACCTAGTAATAAGTACCATTATCTAATTTACTCGACAATTGTAGAGGCTGGTTATTCATGCATCTTACTGAGATGGAGTGGTTAGTATAGGATTCTCAAATATGATTGACTTCAAGTGGAAGACATGTGTTGCTGCAAGACCTAAATGCAAGCATGATCTATTGTAAATGGGTACCTATTTAGGCCTGGTTGTTGGGACCCATATATGAGGTTGCCTCCCTTTTCACATTTCCCAAGTTAATCTCAAGGGGGATGTTAGTGTAAAAATAATGTTAATCTTAACTTAGGTAAGGCTAACCATTGTAAGCTTAACTTAGGTGAATAAACTCAACCATAGTTTGGGTGTGCACATGTTTACTTGCAAGTGTGTAATTAGTCAACTTGGTAGGTATGCACACCACTATTCAGTTGGAGGCTGATTGGTGCATTTGATACATGTTAGGTTAGTATTCTTGTGGAGGCTCAAGTATGTTCACACTAGCCTACTTGCCTTGCCTCAATTGCTATAAATAGAGGTAACAAATATGAGAATAAACAATGAACCTTATAGAGTATGGGTAGGCTGATCTCAAGCTCCTCATAGTTTGTATTAGGAAATTTATTTTTAGCATAATAGAATAGCTAAATGTCTATTATTGATGTTTTCCTTTATTGAATTCAAAATGTTATTGTGAAAGGTACTTAGGCATAGATGTTCTTGGGTTATTGGCATAAGTTTTCAATTTGGGTTTGGGTACGGGGGTTCAAGATCATTGGTATGGAGAAAACAATTGGGTTGGGTATTTTTGTTTCAATTTGTCCAAAAAACATATAAAAAATCACAATATAGACATACTTTAGCCTAGAAGTTGGAATTAAATTTAGATAACTACATATACATGTCTTAAGTTGTTTTGAGGTCCAATTTAGGGTTTAGGGTTAGGTTTTCAGGTTGATTGATCAACCTACAAAGACCAAAAAATAGAAATAAATAAAAAAAATAGGTTGTGCTTGCACCCATAATGTACTGGACGCAAACCTGAAACTACAGTGAATCATATTTGGATTTGAGGGTTTTTCTCAATTGACTAGTAACGTAGTTATTGGCATAGTTATCCTACCAATTTTAACAATTCATGGACATTTCAAAGATGACTCTCATCTTCTCTATAAAGAAATCACCTACTAAGGAATACACATTACTCTTTTGGAAGGACAGCTAGAATGGTTACATTTGTTAAGCTAGACATGCATTTAGGGAATTGGAGTTAACCTGTTGGTGTTTTTTAAATACCAAGCTGATCTCACATATAACCTATGGATTTGTCATTTCCAATGGTTAGCTACTTGGAGGAATTGGCCAATGAACTGGTGAAAGTTGCAATAACTTTCCCTCTGCACTTTGGGCTCTGCAAAACCTGGGAGGGTGATCCCATACAATGCAATTAAGATACTCTTGTGCCAATTTACGCCATTTATTGTAAAATAACATATATATTCTCTTCTATTTTGCTTGATAGATGAAAGACTTCAAAGATCTTGCTAATCCTATATAGCATTTAACATTCTAAAGCAAGAGAATATGAAACTATGTGAAACTTCCATGAATTAACTTTAACTGAAATGAAACTTAGTATTTGTTCTTTTGAATTGTGAAAGATCCTAGAACTTGCAACTTATGATACAGATCCTAGGTTAGTGCCTTGATCCTAGGGCATGGAGTCAAATTCAATGTTAATCATGGTGCATAAAAGCATTTAAATCCTAACATTACAGAGCTTTTACAATATTGGATTACAACATTGCACTCAACATCCTAAATCAACTCTCCTTACCAAATCCTTGCACACAAATACATAAACCTACACTTTCATCAAAGTATTTTAACCAATTCTTTGAATCAAAACATTGATAAAAGCATACATCTAATAGAACAACAATGGAGATCAAATGAAAGATCCTTGATCATTTTCATTAATAATCCATGAAAAGTGTACAATAGGAGACAATTGATTTAGAATTATGCCAATTCTTATATTCAAATGCTGTTATTGTTATACAACATATGCAAAATGCAGACTCAATAACCTAAGAAAAAGTATCGACTTCTATTCTTTGTGCTTACATCACAAAATTCTCTAGGAGATCAATCATCCCGTGCAATTGGCCTTGAATTCCCTTTTATAGAACAAGGGAGCAACAAGCTTCGGGCCAATTGAAAATGTCACAATTTCAAAT
>VDFB02288043.1:0-25050 GCA_007258455.2 Sequoia sempervirens | reverse complement strand
ATTGGTGGGCCAATGTGTGGCTGATTTTCATATTAAATTTCTGATTTTAATATTTTATTTTCTTGTCCAATGTTCCAACTTTTGAAGTTTCTAACATGTCAATTAACTTGTCAACTAATTATTTTGAACTTTTTGTTTGCATTTTGCAGATATATTTGCTCATTCATCTTGCCTATTGTAGATGTCGTTTGATATGCTGATACAGACTCTCCTAGTCTTGGAGAGATATATGAGACATTTGACAGTATGCTTGGGAAGATCAAGCAAACTTCGGCAAAGGATCCCACTTTGGATTTATATGAGCAACACATTAGGCCCATTGTGACACGGAGGTGGAATACAATGAACACCCCGCTTCATATGGCTGCCTTTGCGCTAAATCCAAAATGGTATGCACCAAGGGTTGGTAGGGTGCCTCCATGTGATGACCCTGAGGTTTTAGATGGGTTCACACAGGCCATTAAAAAGATTTATCTAGCAGAGCGAGCTTCACTACTTTGGACACAATTCCTAGACTTTGCAAATCTTAATAGCCCAATCTTGAGTAAACCACAGGCGAGGTTGGATAAAGCTATATTAGCTCGATCAAACCCTATTGGATGGTGGACCTATCATGGGAGGGATACACCGCAGTTGAAGACACTTGCTACTCACCTTCTTGCACAGGTTGCTAGTTCCTCTGCTACAGAGAGGAATTGATCCACATATAGCTTTATCCACTCCCTCAAGAGGAATAGACTTACCTCTAGACGAACGGAGAAGCTAGTGGCCGTTCATAGTGCTCTTCAGCTTCAGGATCGGCAAACTCCACAGTATCGACAGACTCCAGCTCTACGGTGGGATATTGATCCCGAGGACGTGGCCCAGGTAGATGAGGAGGAGATAGCTGAGGGTTTGGTTGGGGTTCCGTTGATTGAGGAGGACCATCACAGTGGCAGTGACTCAGAGGATGACTTTGATTTTGATGCGGTTATGAGAGATGATTAGGGGCAGCAATGCTCTATGTTTATTCATTATTGACATACGATATTGTATTTTGATTTTCATAGCAAACTTTAAAACTATATGGCAGCAATGTAGCCTTTGGGCATTTTGATATAAGTTTATAAATTATAACTTGGAGGTTGTTTCATGATTCGTGTATGTTAATTTTGAATGCGTATAGAGTATTGACATAATGTTGAACACAAATGTTATATGTTAAGGTTCTATAATGTATATTATGCATGCCTTATCCATGTAATCATATGAATATTTAAAATTTCCCTATATTTTTATATAGCCGTCCCCCGCTGTCCCTAAATTTGGCCTCAAAAATCGGAAACTTTGGGACTCGTCCCACCATCCTTTGCCATCCCCGTCCCGGAAACTTGGGGTAACACTGGTTTTTAGCTTTCACAGCTTCCAAAAGGTCTTCTCACAATTGATCAGGCTTCGCAATGAGTCCATCAACAGGTTCAACGGAGCAGTCAAATGACCAAAATTGCAGATCAAACTAAGGGGTTTCATCATAAAGACAAAGTGCAAATTATCAAATTTTTCTATCTTTTGCACACATGGGCGCCTAGAATTTTGAGCCCTCAGAATTAGCTGTTAGAGTTTGCAAAAATGATCATTCTTTCCAGAATACTTCAAGCTTTCCATTGAATATCTCAGCCTGACCACGAGATTCAGCAATCACTGACAATTGCAGATCAAACAGGAAATGAAGAACAGGAGACAAATTAAAAAAGTTGAAAATCATTAAAAAATGGTTGTCTGGCAAACAAAGCGCCCCTGCTAGTCAGGGGCGCCCAGACTTTTGAACCCTCAAAACCACTTTTTAGGATTCACAGCCTCCAAGATATCCTTCTCCAATTCAATCACGCTCTTCAACGACTCTGTCAGCCAACTCACAGAACCTATCAGACGTCCAAATTCAAAGATCGAACGGAGGCATTTTATCAAGGAAAAGATGAAAATCTTGAAAATTTTCTCTCTGATGATGCAAAGCGCCCCAGTTAGCCAGGGGCGCCCAGGATAAACAGCAGTCAAACGCAGGATCAGAGGCTGGTATGAGGTATCAATCTCCTCACATTTGATCAAGCTTTCCAGATCAATTCACTTTCAATCCTAATTTCTCACAAATTGGTGGAAAACAGTGCTCAAATAGGGGTATCAATCACCAGAGAGGCATTGAAACAAGCAAATTTTGAAAACTTCAAAAAATATTCTAACACTACCAAAGTTGGACGCCTTATCTCAAGGAGACGTCCAAGTCAACTTGAGTTAGAAATTTTTAAAAGACGTCTTCATGCTTTGGCTGCTCTATTTTTTAGGGATTCTTCAAGTTAACAGACATTTTCACAAGATGACTCCTAAATTTAGGGTTTACGCAAGTTAACTGCTTCTTTCACCTCCAAACTTTATTTCAGAAGCATTTGGGCGTCCGTTCTTCATTATTTTGCAAGTTAAATTCATGAGGCAAACACAAAATTTTCTTCTCAACAGCATTTGAAGGATCAAACGAAGGGCGTTTTTAGAGTTCTGCATAGATTCGAGTACAAGTTGCACAGAAGAACGCTTTTCCATAATCCGTTTTTCCAAGGCATCATTTTTCAGAAACAAGTCATATTCTCCAAAATTCATCGATTTGGGTCTAATTCTTTTTCAATCTTTTCCAAGATTGGAACAAAAAATTCGACAGCTTCTTTGGCTTCCACTTTTCTAGGGTTTCATGCATGTTCAAGAAAAATCGGTTTATTGAGAAATTTGACAATTTGGGTTTATTCAGCACGAAATTGGCCACAAAACCCAGACCTCAGATTTTTCCAAAAAAATATGCCTCTACAACTTCCACTTTTCAGAAGATCTTTATTTTTTAGGAAAAACTCAATTTTTCAGAAAAATTGAGGATCTAGGTCTCTTCAGCACACGAGCACCTACAAAACCCATATCTCACAATATTTTCGAAAAAATTACCTTCCTGCTTCTACTTTTTAGGGTTTCTTGCATGTTCGTGGAAAAATCAGTTCTTTGAAAAATGGACGATCTAGGTCTATTCAGAAAGACATTCTCTACAAAACCCAGACCTCAACTTTTTTCAAAAAAGTTGCCCTTTTTCTGAAGAAGATTCAGCAAAGCTATTTTTAGCTCTTGTGCAAACTTGTCTGAACATATCCGTGTTCATAGTCAAAAGTTGAGTTTTCAATATGCAATTCTCTCCAATCGAAATCAGGACCAAATCAATCTTACTTCACGATTTCTTGAAGACATTCGACACCGACTTGCATCAAGTAAATCCAATAGTTGATTTGAACATTTTGAAAGCAGTAGACTACATAACAATCCAAAATCTTGAACAATCCAAGTTACTGGCACTAGCCTCTTTTCCCGTCTCGGCACAGAACATCAAGTTTGTAATTGCTTGTGTCAAGCATTACAATCCCACTTCACGAGAAATCCAATCAGTAGATGGGCGTGTTGTTTGCAGCCTCAAGCCGAGAGACATTGATAGATGTTTTTCCATTCCACTATGTGCAAATAACTTGATTGTGTCAACTGAAGAATGTGAAAATCCGTGGAATGCGCAAAAGGATCAGTGCCAGAAAAGGATGGCACAAAGGTGGCTGAAAGAAAAAGGAAACACTTTGTCGAAGCACGTTGGACGTGGTGAGTTTGGGGATGAGTTCGCAGTAATGATTACTCTACTCAACCATGTCACAAGTCAAGCAGAAGCACATAAGTTTCAACCGTCGATGTTCTACATCATGTCTCAGATTGTCAACAATAGAGAACACTACGACTGGCCGGCATTGATCAGTGATACTCTTCACCAGCAGATGATAGGTTTCTTCAAAGCACATGAATTCCACATGATTTCATACCTCGTATATCTAATGGCCTTTCAAGGCAAGTTTAGAGGTTTGAATGTCGTTGGAACTCTGGACATTCAGGTGCATGAGCATTTCCCGCAATTAGAGTTT
The DNA here is from genome assembly GCA_007258455.2 of Sequoia sempervirens. Classification (NCBI taxonomy): domain Eukaryota; kingdom Viridiplantae; phylum Streptophyta; class Pinopsida; order Cupressales; family Cupressaceae; genus Sequoia; species Sequoia sempervirens. Next base: position 21,085 of record VDFB02288043.1, on the reverse strand, counting down.
TCACAGTCAGAATGGCATTTCAAGCGGGTAAATGATCTTTTCCTGATGCACACGGTGAGAAATCTTGACAATGAGTTGCATATACGGTTTTCAGCAGATGCCAGATTGGCAATGGCAGATTGGGTTGATTGGTTTATCCAATTCCCCACATTCTCCTACATACGCGTATATGGCTTCTCAGGTGATCCAGCCATGCTACCTCAATATCCATCGAATAAGGTAGTGTTTATGGAGTTCTTAAGGCAAGTACATGAGGTGCACACCATTTTGCATAACAGACGCAAGAATGTCGTCAGTTTCCCTTTTGAAATGAGCATATATAGATGCAAATCAGTAGCTGACGCTAAGTTGATGAGCAATGAGTTGTCAAAGATTAATCTCAAGTTTCTCAAAGAAAGGCGTTCATATGACCCTTGGGGTCTCTTGGCAGCTCGTCTTAGTCTGAATACTTCACATAAACCTACAATGGAAGATTTTTGGGTTAATTGTAAAAATGAGTTGAAAGTGTGCATGCGTGATTACAGTAGATTTACTCTTCATCAGGTTGTTGATTTCTTATCAAAAGATGTGGAGAGTTTGTCAGATGATGATGGAGAAGTCATACTTCCCACATATGCCAGAGATCAAGTTGATCAGCAACCACTTTGACCAATTGATTGGTATGCCAAAGAGAGCACCTCGATCGCGGAAAGAACTAGCCGGTTTGTCAAGGACAGCAGACTATTCTTGAATAGCAAGATCACACCGAACATAGTCATTCCAAGAACAAAGTCGCCAGTGGTTCATTCATCACTACCTACCTCTTCCAAATGGAAACCTAGAGTGAAAGCAATGAGTAACCCTCCTAAAGGAACCAAGGGTAGTAGAATGACAAAGAACTTGAAGGTTCATGATGTAACTCAGCAGGAACAATCAGCAAAAGCAACGGAAGTTCCAGTTGAGACAGTATCACAAGTGGAGGAACAACCTTCATCTCCCATTCTTTTATCATCACTGCAGCCTTCTCCAATTCACATTGATTTAGAGCTCGATTCACCAATTCGTGACATCTCAATACCAACTCATTCATCAGGAGTTGATGAGACTAGAGCCAATCCTCCCAGTGAAGTTAGTAGAGACTCTTCGTCTTGGCTCGAAAACCTCCTGGGCAGGAAGAGGAGAAAGTTGTCTTACCAGTTGGACTTTGCTAAGTTTGATAATGTCTACCAAGGCACATCAGAAAAGAAACTCAAAACGCAAGTTCACGTGGAGAAGAATGTTGACAATGAGGTTGTTATTGAGATTGCTACACCACTAGAAGACAAGAACACTAATGAGGTTGAGGTTGATGACTTCACATTGGTCAAAGCTAATCTTGGAAGAAGCACCCAACAAGCTGATGTAAATCTCTTTGAGGTTGCAGCAGTTAACCTAAAGGAGAGAGTACTCAAGGATGGAGAAGACAAGGCAGCCCTCAAGGCTGAGAATCGATAGCTCTGGCAGTACATCTCCAATCTACTTCATTGGACTTCACACATCACTGCTTTGCTTCCACAAATTCTAGAATCATCTTCAAAGCAAAATCAGTTGAGTCAGTTGGTTATATATGGGAAACATCTGAGAGATGTCCATCTCACCCATGCCGACAACATAAAAATCATCTTGAAATTCATAGTCATTCAACAACAAAGTGAGACCAAGGATCCTCCTGGTACAAGTAAGAGTGGGTCCATCTACCACTCTTACCCTGAACCCCTTGAAGTTCAAGTTCTCTGCCTGAAGTCCACACCTAGCAACCAATCCTTCATCTATGAAATTATGCGTAGCTCCAGTATCAATCAGGGTGATGCAATGTTGTCCATTCCCGACTCCTCTGATTCTGAATGATCCCTGATTGTAGAGGCTAGAGTACAATGCCAAAGGAGATAACTTGGCATCTTTTCCTGACCCTGTGGATGCTCTTCCTACCTCATTGTCCTCTGGTTCAGCTCGCTGTTCTGAAATTTCAGAATTAGAATTATCAGCAAAATACCACTCCATACGATTTGCCTTGCCCTTAGGCCTCATAGGACAATCATGATCTCTACTGTAGGATCCTTTGCACCAGTAGCATTTTTTCTTTTTTCTCAAATCATCACGTGACTCATCATCAAGTCTAATCGCTGATTTCTTTTTTTGATCTGCAACTTGTCGATGGCTCTCTTCTGTTGGAGGAGTCATGGATTTAGGTAGAAGCTGCTTTTTTGGGGCAACAAGCTCCATACTCCGTGCCTTTTTCATTGCTTCCTGTAGAGTGGGAGGGTCAAATTATTTGATCCAACCTCTCAATGGCTCAAGCAATCCCTCACTAAACAAAATAACCAATCTCCTCTCTAAGATGCTCGGCACCATCACTGACAATCACTGAAATTCACCAATGTATAACTCCAAACTGCCCACCTATTTGAGCTGAGCTAGCTCTCTAAAGTATAACTCCGGATCCTTACGATCGAAGCCCTCAATGAATCTGTTTGTGAACTCAAGGTAGGTAGTGATGAAATGGTGTTGTAATGTAACCATGCCATGATACCACCACTTGTGCACAAGTCCATCCAAGTGCAATGTAGCGAACTTAATCGCCTCATCCTCTGGCATGGGCCTCAAAGACAGTTAGTTGTCTAATTTTTGGACCCAAGATCTAACAGTGCATTTATCACTGCCATCAAAGTGTGGCAAGGTGGCCTTGCTCACAACCTGCTAAAAGTCACGTGTAGCCTATGGTGCCTATTGTGCCCTGTGCTCTGTCCTGACTACACCACCACCTCTAGGCCTCTCTTGATCCAAGAACTGATTTAGGGTTAACAACTCCCTAATCTCAGCAGGTAAGGTCATATACTCCGAATAATGACGAGTGATATCCCCAGCAGTGAGTACCTGTGTCTCCTGTACCTCAACCTACAAAGCCTGAGGAGCCTGTGGCGCCTCCCTCGGAGTGAAGGTCGATTGGTTGGGTCTAAGGACTGACCCAACAGAGGATGTAGACTGTTGTAATGCCACATTTGGCTGACCAAATCCCTACATACCACTAGTCTGTCCCAGATAACCTGTGTGTTGTGGTGGAATAAACTGCCTCACCGTGCCCATCAGCTAGGACATCATATCCATCATTTTATCAAACTGCCTTTCAGCTCTAGGATCTAGACTAACTAACTCTGCTTGTCCCTTATCCTTCTCAGCCATGGTACCTGTCACACTATCACTATCACTAGAACTAGTTCTGTGAATACCAAGGTTACCCCAAGTTTCCGGGACGAGTACGGCAGGGGACGACGGGACGAGTCCCCAAGTTTCCGATTTTTGAGGCCAAATTTAGGGACGACAGGGGACGGCTATATAAAAATATAGGGAAAATTTTAAAAATATAGGGAAATTTTAAATGTTCAATAGATAACATGGATAAGGCATGCAGAATATACATTATAGAACATTCACATATAACATTTGTGTTCAAGTTGATATGGTTTATTGGGTATGCATTGATCTTAATGAATAAGTTAGAATTTATTCAATGGAAAGCTTGATTTTGAACTAAGAAAACAGATACTCTGATGATAATTTTTTTGTTTATTGATAACTGGAACAAGGGAGTGCAGCCTTCTGAGAATGATAGTGAGTTGCATTAGGCAAATAATCTGCACAGTTACCATTTTATTGTTTTGCATGATCAAATGTCCCAAGGCCCGCTATGTATCATCTTCACAATAGAGTAAGACCTGTGAGACTTATTTATGAGGCACAGTAGCATTGAGAACAAGCACGAAGTGTTGGGTTATTCACTGGAATTCATCTTGGCACCTTAGTACATAAACCAATCTTGATTCTTGAATAATTGTATCAGTTACACTTATCCAAAGTTTCAAGACAACAAGCAGTGGCACCAATTTATTTAATGGGTGGACATAATTAAGTTCACACTCCCTTGCTATGAAAATGTGTTTTATGTTTTGTTTTGACCATGCTTTGATGCGGGGCACGGTTGACCATCCTAGGGACGGCCAGGGGACTTCTAGGATGGCTAACTGTCCCGAGGACAGCCAAGGAACTCCTAGAAGTCCTCTGGCCGTCCCCAAGTCCCCTAGCCGTCCCCTGGCTGTCCCCAAGTCCCCTGGCCGTCCCCGGGACTGGTCAGCCATCCCCTACCGTCCCCTTGCCGTCCCCCCGTTTCGGGGACATTTCCTAAAAATTTTGCAAAAGGGGGGACGGTCCCCTACCGTTCCCTTGTCATCCCCCAGTACCCGGGACGGGGGATTTGGGGGGGGGGGACGCGTCCCCGGGTATCCCTGGTGAATACCCAAGATTCCTGAAATTGTTTCACCTTCTAGAATGGGAGGTGGTTCCCACTGTTTTGCACCTCTAGTATAATGTATAATCTCTTTACTCATGAAAATACCCAATCATAGGATGGCAAGAAACCGCTCTGATACGACTGAAATATCCCACCCTGATCTGAGATATTTACTACTACAACTGCCTTGTCTAAGATTTTCGGTTTTTTATGGTTTTTGTTTGTTTTGAGTTTTTTGATGAAAGTTTGCCTAAGAAGCAAGCAAGATATATATATATGAACAATTGCAATAAAGACAAACTATTGAAGCAAACTCTTATTATATTCAAAACAGATTTTATACAATGCTTAAAGATCATTTATCACCATACCCAGAAGCCTTAGAATAACAATTTGCAAATCTGGAAATGTATATCAGCAACTAGCAAACCCTTGTCATGGATGCCCTACTGAATGAATGTCTTCTCCACCTTAAATCTGCTGCTGATTGAATGCAAGTAACTAGACACCTCAAATAATGAAGATTACACCTCAAAACCCTAGGCGCTTTAGCCTACGTATTCCCATGCCCTCCTTTGATGAAGTACGGCTTGCAATTAATGTTGTACGGCCTACTTTATTGAGGTTGCAACAGCAATGAATGACAACCAGCAAAGAAATCCTCCAACGGAACTCTGATCTGCACCACCAAACTTATGAAATAGCTCTAAAAATCACTCCTGAAAGCACAATTGTGACCTCTAATGTAAAGCCACCTAATTAGCAAACCTTGGGTGTTATTTCACACTTGTAGAATGCTCGAATCTGAGAGAAAATCATTTTCCAAGATCAGATTGCAGCTGAAAACCCTTGGTTTCACCTCCAAATGCCAAAGCAACAAAATATTTGAAAGTGTAGAATGATTCTATTTGCTTTTTGAAAGCCTTTTATATCACCTCCCAAATGGCACGATTTCCCATGAGCAATTAAATCATTACATATAATATAATTTATTTGCTTTTGTTGACTTAATAATATATCTTCCACTTGGGCGCTCAAAACAACGACTTATATTATTTGACTTTATATCATTAAATGCCTTTATAATAAAGTCGATAAGTCATTTAATATTTTCACTTTATAATTAATTAATTATTATTAAAGTATGACTTTAATAATAATTAAATACCATAACTACATCAATAATCATCATTAATTAATTCTAACTTCACCACAGGCTAACCCATTGCTCACTTTGTCCATCTGGATGCCTTACTATAAATAGTAAGGTTGGTCCCCAACATCCCACTAACTTACTAAAAATAGTAAGTATGCATAAACGGAGCCAGAAATCCATGGAGATGATCACCTCCAACGAACCAGAGAAGAAAACATTGCCAACTGCCATTTGGAGAACCCAAAGACTCCCACAAAAAGCCCTCTAATCACCATTATTAGCCTACGAGAACCTGATGATAGATAGATTTCTATCGCCTATCACCTATCGGTGGCGGCCGGGAGGCCGAGGGACTATCTAGAGTAGAGTCATGCCCCTTGCGCCGACAGCATTTACGCTTGCTATGCCTGGGAGGCCGAGGGAGAGGGCGGCTATGGCTATATAGAATGAGGGGTGAGCGATAGATCTATATAATGGGGCAGGCACCCCCTACCCTCTAGTTACTGATGGGCGATAGGCGATAGATCGAGGAGGGAGAGGAACTATCTCGACTCCAGCACCGGCAGATAGGATCGGCTTGCCGCCCCTACCATGATGGGACTTCCTTCTTTCTCTGGATCCTCCGGTATTCTTGCCTGGGGGTGAAGGCAGGCTGGCCCACGGTCGGATGCTCGGACCAGCAATTCAACTAGTTCAACCTTTCTCGAACTAACTCCCTTCCTCCCACAGGCAAGCCCAGAGAACAAAAAGGTAGGCCTAATCTAGTTGAACTCGCTCTTCTGAGAAAGTAGTTGATGTCTAACTGGCCACACCCCCGGATGGAGACGATAGTTGAAGGGAAGCTTGTCCTCCCACACCCCCTATAGAAGTTAGGCTAGGGTGGTCAGGTACAGGGATCGAGAAAGAGTGAGAACTCCAGGCCCTCCCGGTTACCCGGCTCAAGGGAACAAACCATCCTGGGGCACCCTCCTTTACACCCCCGGGCGGCCTCCGGTTGGATTGTTCGGCTAGGACTGGATGTTTGGCCCATGCTTTCTGCGAGACTGGTCCGGATCTCGCCATCTCTGTTTTTTTCGAGTTTTGCGAGAAGGGTGACCGGTTTCCAGAGTTCCCCCTCGCAGCGTCAACTATGGTGGGGCCTGCACCACACTTGAGTTCCGATACAGTAGGCATTGAACCGACTGAACCCCTTAGATTAGAATAGTAGGGGCGACGCCCGAGAACGTCTCCTCCCACCCAACGGCTATCTTCCCACCCAACCCGGAACTATAGTGCGAATAGTAGGGCTGCCGCCCCCCCGGTGCAGAGGAAGATTAGTTGGCGGGGCCTATAGAATAGTAGGGGCCTCCCACCCAGGTGGAATATATGGTCGGTGGGCCCCTACTATTCGCCAAGGGCCACTTATTCAAACCGTAGCGGTGCCAGATTCTATACGTCCTATTGCTATGGTAGGGGGGGTGGGGAGGCCCTCAGATTCTATACGTAACATGGGATGGGAGAGAAAAGTGGCTTGTGGTTGGGAACTAGCCGATCCCCCCCACCCCTTTCTAGTTATAGTAGGGGGGGAGAGGAGTGAGCGATAGGGAGAGAGGTGAGCCATAGAAAGGTAGATGGCGGCGCGCCCTACTCTCTATAGGGCCCTACCTCCAGCCCCCACTATAGAGGCAGAGGTAGGGGCGGGCTCTGCCTATCTACCCTAGCCCCACCTTTTTATAGTTAGAGTAGGGCCCCCTACTATCTAAAGGGGGGGGGGGTTCAATAGGGGACTATAGAAAAGGTAGGGGGTGGAGGTAGGGCGCGGTACTCGTCCGAGCACTCGATAGATCGAGGGATAACCTCGATGAACCCATCGTCCATGCGTGATGCAGTCCATACCATACTATATACGTCACATGATTGGCACCACCATCCGACTAGAGTTAAGTAGGGCTCTTGGTAGATTAAGCTAGAATAAGCATGCAGGGTGGGTGGCAAGCTTCGCCATTCCCGACCTGGGCTCCACCCCATAGAATAGTAGGGGCCTCCCACCCGGCAGCCCTGCTTCGGGGCCGACCTGAGGCCCTACTATTTGAAGGGCCTCCCACTTCTATAATCTACCTCCAAGCAGGGGGGTCGGCGGGAGAACGCGAAGTGCGAGAAAGGTGGGGTTATAAGGCGCCTTAGAAAACTATAATGGGGGGTGGGGGGGTCGGTGGGGTGCGCTTCGCGACCTAAGGCGAATATGGTCGGCAGCGAAGCTGTCCCGACCTGAGGCCCTACTATTTGAAGGGCCTCCCACTTCTATAATCTACCTCCAAGCAGGGGGGCCCGGGTGAACCCGAAGGGCATGGTCTTCAGGTGGGTTACTTTGGGTGGGGGGCTTTTATAGTTCTCCCACCCTGCATGCTGCCCCAATCAAGCGGTTGCCCCACAGAGCAGTACTAGTGACGCAATCCATACTATGTACGGAGTGGAGTGGTTAATGCAGTGATGCCATGCCATACTCTATATAGTGCTATAGTGAGTGGAGTACTATAGTGCGACTATTGGTAGACCCTGGGGAGCTGGGTGAAACTAGCGGTTAACCTATCCGGGTAAGGTCATGAAGGGTAATAAATATCACCGCATGTACCGAGCGAGATGCAACTATATAGAGGGGAGGGGGGGATCAGGCAGCGCAATTCTAGGGAGTTGTTTAGGGGCCCGTCCGTGAAATATTTTGTTTCTCTGCCATTAGGCTATCCTGGGAACTAGAGCATTAGGCTATCCTGGGAACTAGAGCATGTTACGCCACTACTAATATACCTCACCTATGGGTGGGCGGAAGACTATAGTTCCGCCTGGAGGTGAAGGGTGGCCGTCCATCGGGTAGGAGGAAAGAAAGTTGGGCCCTACCATCTACTATAGAGGACCATCCTTCACCGGCCATCTTTTGAACCCCCTGTAGGACAGGGTCCCAAAGCTATGCTAATGAAACTAAGTGGGGTCCGGTTGCCTGCCCTCCTTATTCTAGTAGTTGAATTCCTTCCGGCCAATCAAAACAAATTGCCTATCCCTGCATAGGAACTATGATTCCCCGCATTTGAACCACCCGGCCCCTTAGAATAGTAGGGGCGGTCGAATGATCTTGGTGAACTCCCTGCATAGGAACTATGATTCCCTGCATTTGAACCACCCGGCCCCTTAGAATAGTAGGGGCGGTCGAATGAAATGATCTTGGTGAACTCCCACCTTAGAGGCTAATCCACCAAACTTTGACGCTTGCTAAAATAGTAGGTGCTAAAAATAGCAGTTACTACCAACCAAGGATCTTAGAAAACCTAAAAAACACTCTGGCAAGCCATCGCAATTACCCCCCTGAAATGTTGACAAGAATCTTGGAATCCCTTGAAACGCCTTTGAATAGCCTACGAGACTCTGGAAATAGGCTAACAATCACTAAAAAGCTTAGGGCTAAAAAGGGTACATTACAATGCGGATTCATGGAATTCCTCTAGACACTTGGCATGACATTGTACAAGCATTAAAGTAGTTGTTACAAAGTTGACTAGCCTACTTGAAAATGGTTCTCCATTTTGGGAAGGTGAGAGCTCAAAATTTGATCTTTGGAATCTTTTCATGCATGGCACCCTTGATAAGGAGGATTCCTCTTGCATGTAACTTCTTTCCACATGTTTATCATTAGGACATGTGTCTCTTAATGGGCCCTTCCATGATTTTGAATACAATTTGGTGGTTTTTCTAAAAAAAAGAATTATATAAATTGAATGCTTGGGTGAATAATTTTGATATCACAAATTGATGAGGTATTGTTGGGCTGCTTATATGCTTCAAGAAGGAAGAGATTGCTGCTATGTCAGATGTTTAGATTAGCAGATTGTATTTGACACCTTGTTGTTCGAGTAATATAGTGCTCGATCTTCTTTTGATGCTGGATTTCTCCCAAAAGGGTCTACAAAAGTATAAGTTGTGAAATATATGTTATCACCTCTCTTCCTTTTCTTACCTTGCTGCTGATTTCCATTGCATCTTCAATTTGGTTTGAATATATCTCTGAGTTATACCAATTGATAAGAACAGATTTAAAACATATATTATTGCTTCTAACCAGAAAAATTAAACCCTAGATTCAATAATACCTTTCATGATAATACAACCTCTAAGGACTTACATAAATCTCATATGGTTGTTTGACAGTCATGCCTTCATGATAACACAACTTCTAAATACTTGCATCAGTCTAGAATTGTCGCTTGACATCCATACCATTCAAGATAACACAACTTCTAATGACTTGCATCAATCTAGAATTATCACTCGATGGTCATACCTTTCATGATAACATGGCCTGTAAGGAATTGTATCAACCTAGAATTGTACGCCTTTCAAGATAACTCAACCTCTTAGGACTTGCATCAATTGTCCCTTGAAAGTTATACCTTTCATGATAACATAACTCAGGATTTGCATTCATCTATAATTGTCAGTCGACAATTGTAATAAACAGCCCTCAAATATTTCTTTTTGTTTTCTGATTCTCTCCAACTGCTAAAAGAAGGTTTTGTGTTTGTTTTCTGATTTGTTTGTTTGAAGTTCTCACATGCCATTCATAATATAATAATGCCAATAGATGTATAACAGTTTGCGAATGAACATACAAGTAACTTGCTAGGTAAATAACATTTGTTTCCTTCAATATTCAGATTTTCAATAACAAGACAGTGCAGATTTAACATTCATTAATATCAGAAAATAAGAACACTTTCAGACCTGTAACAAGAAGCTTGACAGCAGTAGCTAAACTTCCAAATAGCATCGAACTGAAACAAGACTAGGTACTAATCTCCTTACTTTCAAACAATCCCAAAACGCTGCTTGACAGCGCTTAAGCAACCAGGCACCATACTTTATGCAGATTGCGAACTGTGAAAGAAGCTAAACAGCAGGCTTGAAGCCTTCAACATGATGTGAAGTGAACCCCAGCTTTGACCTTCAAACACTTGCTTCCCAACGCCATGTGTCAGCTACAATAACCCCTTAATATTCAGAAATGGCAGCTTATGTAACTGCAGTTTGCAAACTGAAGGTTTAGCACCAAGGACGTCCCTCTAAGGAAGTTCGATCTGCCTTATTAAATTTAATTTTCTTCCAAAAAATGCATACAAATACTCATTCGAATCACCTTAAGGAGAGTCAAACATTGATTCAATACCCATTTCGAATTTCAAAGCCAACACTGAGATATGAGTGAAAAGGAGAGTTCAGGTCCAGAATATTAGTGTCCAAAAACTTTTAGAAATCTCACCAAAAACTCCAAGATTACCATGCCAAACTGAAAAGGAGCAAACCACACCAAAAACCCATTGAAAAAACCTCAAAAGAACTGAAAAATCTTCCTTCTTTTTCACCCAAATGTGATTCCTCATTGAAACCACCATTCACCAGCTTGAGCAGGTCTTTCACTGCCGAAATTAGTCTTCGAAGTTGAGAGTTTTCGTCCTCAATCCCATTTTCAGACCCTCTGGTTGCAAACCAGCAGCATCTTTGTATGTCATCAAACTCAACCATGAAGAAATGAGCTTGCAAAGAGAACTTTTAAAAGATACTTCATCAAATTAGGGCGACCAAGCTCAACCCTAAAACCCACGCCCTTTTTTGGAGACATTTGCTTTTGATTTTAAAATAAATCACAAACTCAAACATTAGCTTTTATTTAATTTTAACTTCATCTCCTTGCTTGGGCGTCCACTCCTAATCCAGCCTTCTAAAGCGTTTTAAATGCTTTAAAAACAAGTTAAGGTTATTACTCTAGGCGCCATGGTCCTTTTATGACCCATTTTTAACCGTCAATAATAAAATATAAAGTTACTTTATAAGAGACCACATTTCGAAGCATAAATCAAATATTTAAATGATTTAACCTTAATAACTTTATACCAACAAGATATGTGTTATGATATTGCTATCAGGATTCAACCGTGTAGTTTCAAGTCAAACTCATTGACATATGTGTTGCTGAGACAAGCCAGACCTCGTCCCGCTTACCCTAGTTGACTTACTATTTTTAGAAAGTACTAAAAATAGTAAGTAGTGCCAAGAAACTCAACACAGAGAGAAATTGAGGTGCTCAAAAGGGCTCACCGAGGACTGAAGCACAGTACCAAACCCCCTTGCTAAAAATAGTAAGTGTATCAGAATCAAACCAATCTAAAAGAGGACATCAAAAATGGGGACATTACAGTCTGCCCTTCCCAAAGATTGCTTGTCCTCAAGCAATGCCAAAAAAACCCTACAACCAACAATCAAAATCACAATGAAACTAGAAATGATCTCGGGGTCCCAAATAAATCTAGAAGGTCTGTAGCTCCATCTACTCAAATCCGTGTCAGGTACCAATACATAAGGCCTCCTGAAAAAACTCCTGCAAAATGGGTGATAAAATACCGCAAAGACTCAATCCACTCCTCAAAAAATTGTCCCTCAAGAGAACCAAAATGAAGTGCCACAAGAGTAAGCTCTAGTAAATCCACACTGGCCCTCTCATCCCAAACAGTAGCTACTCTAAAACTCAGTGTGAATCTCGGGTTCCAAGTGAATCTCAGAAAGGAACCATCATGCTGAAGCTGCGTCACACTGAACATCACTATCAACCCAATGTGCTCAGACTATACTCTCCTATCCCAAACTACAACAATCAATAAACCATCAATCGGAACAATGTATGCCCTCGCCATGAAGTAACTGTAGTAAGCGTCACTCACCAAAATGGAAGCAAATAATGGGGGCACTGTATCCGGAAAGGTACTCACAACCAGCTACCCCAACTTGAAATCAATCTACTCATCGAGAAATGTCTACATAACCAACTCAAGAAAGTGTGGGCAGCAATAATAAATCAGTGACTCCACTGGATACGTAGGAGAGGTAAGCAAGGACTAAGCTGAAGAATCATCCCGTAGTACCAAATCATCACTGACACCCAAGCTCAACCGGGTACAACTCAGCTGCTGAACTAGAGGAACCATCCAACTCAACAGTGGATCCCAAAACAAAATTGTATGTAAGCTGATCGGAAAGTGTGTCAGGGCACCAAGGTTGGAAGTAGTCCCACTAGTCCATTCTTGAGACAACAATTCACGACTAGAAACTGCACCTGGGTCCCAAACTTTGCTATTTTCATCCAATGCAGTGTTGCAACTAGGAGTAGTCTCATCATCCAACTCGAAAAGAGGATTGTCATACACCATATCAACCCCTATCTCAAACAACGGATTATCAAAAAGCAAAAGATGACCACCCTCAAACACGGATTGAGAATCCAAATCAGAAAGGCTGCTAGGTCCTTGCTCATGTTCAGCCACATGCAAAATAAAATCTGATTTGCTCTCAAGAGCGAGATCAAGACCAACATCAACATCAATTCCATCAATCATGCATAATTGTGAAGTTGAAGTCGAAACAGCTCTATAGTCAAAAGTAAATTCATCCCAATTAGGTCCCCTGTCAAACTAAGGTACCAACTCACCAAGATTCCAAGAATTAAAAGGCTAATTGTTTTGTTCATAGTGCTCCTCCTATGATATTGCCTCTCTAAATAAATCATTCACCAACTCGTCACCATACATGTCAACACAAGTATCTTCCTCCATCGGCTGATCTTGGGAATCCATTTTCAAACCTCCTTTATCAACATCACTGCAAACATCATTGTTTGTTGTTTTGAAGACCTCATCCATAGTGTGATGAGCCAAACTAGATTTGACTCAAAACCCCCAAATTTAATCTGGAATTTCCTTTGAAACCAACACAAGGTGGCTGGAAAGGTTTGCTTTGATACCACTGTGATGTGCCAAACTCACTGCTGATTTGATTTTTGCTCGTTAAAGGTCTGATTTTTGGTTTGTAATCTGCTTTTCTTGTTTTTGGTGTTTTTGTGGTTTGATGCCAAATGATTTTAATAATTTTCTTACAACCATATGCATATAAAAAATTCAAATTAAACTAACTTATAAAGATAACTCAAAGGAACTCAATACACTAGTTAAGAGACCTTCTTCATTCACAAAGAGTGCTAAAATTATATTCCTCTTACATGCATTTCGGAATGAGACATCATTTACAACTAATGACAAACTTGCAGCCAAGATGCACTGTGAACAGTGCTTGCTACAGTACCCACGCCCATGAAATTGCTCATACAAATTTAAATACAAGTTTCTCCTACCAATTTTTCGTTGAAATGTCTTCTAGGATGATGGGCGCCCACTTTAGGAGTAAAAGCAGCTGCAAGAAAGAGGCGTTTTCCTTACTTGTGGATGTTGAAACCCTTACTTCAAAGCGGCTGGCTGTAGGTGCATAATCAGCTCCCAAAATGTTCATAAATTCGTAGTAACACCTTCAAGATGACGAATGAAGACTTTAACAGCAACTTCCCTTCCGGTAGATGTCTTCAAACACTTGCAATCAACAAAATATGGCTCCCACGAAGCCACAAAACTCAGACCTGCACTTTAAAGTGGTCTTTCACACTCTCAAGATGCATAAAATCCTAACTACAAGCCCAATCCAGGCTTACCCACTGCAGAAATCAGGAAACCCTAGTTTCATTCTCTCCCAAACTCCACACTTCAAGTTTCACTCAACAAAATAATCTCAAGCATGAGAAGTTCGAACTTTCTCTTCTCCTTTTATAATTTTCACTTGAAATCACTATTCATTAAAAAAACACTATTCACTTAAGTTATTTCTTTTTTCACTTTATCAGTGAATAGTAACAGCAAAATATAAAGTGACCCCTTTAACAAATAGACACATGGTCCCCAAGCCTGAGGAAGTGAAATAAGTGGTGATGAACAATATTTAAGCTCCAATTACACGCCAAACGCGCAAATTCACCACGTCACCAAGCTCCGGATACTATTACTGCATTTTACCGACCAAGTGCCCAATCAAGTGACCCTCTATCCAGAACCATTAGCCTACGAGGATCGACATAATAGGCTAATCCATTGACTCTGATGCTCGCGAAAGAATGGGGACATTACAGTCCGCCCTCCCTGAAATTGCTTGTCCCCAAGCAATCATTACTGCGAAGAAACCTCATTCCTCGGAAGGCTCGAAAGAAGAACTGTGGAATGTCCCATGCATCGTTAACTAACTCCTGCAGCTCCAGCATAAACACAACTGCGCAAAATATCCCTAGATCTCGAACCCAAAATGGAAGTCGGCCATGCCTAATAACCCCTAACTTCCGCTGCGCTAATCTGATCACAACTTCACCATGCTGAAAATGGTGAAGCAACCTGTCGGAACCCAACCAAACTGCAGTGATAAACTCCCATTCATCTGTCATGAAGAGACAAAGATGTCTGGAAATTTCCACAACACAATATCTCTCTACAATCTCTCCAAAACACCCATGGAAGTGATGACTAATCAAACCATCATGTCCGCTGATACCGTAATCACCTTGTAACCATGTATTCGTGTGAAATCCCTGTGACAAGAAAGTAACAAACCTTGTTGGATACCTATCAGCATGATGGATAACAGACTGTTGTCCCTTCTAGTAATCCCCTGCAAGCCCCTGAATCGGGTACTGGCAGCCTTTAGTCCCATCTTCTGAAGATGGTAACTCTGGACACAAATAAGAGGTACTCCCCTTGACTGCTCCAAGAGAATCACCCTGTGCCCAAGAATTGTGCATCGAGTACCAATCATGTACAGGTGGATCAAAGGAAAAACTATAAGCATTCCTCACCGTGTACACACTATTAAACTCCTCCATGAGCCCTGTTTGGAATCCCGGTGCACGAGGACGATCCAAAACGCTGCGACTGTCACTCAACCTGGAACTATTATCAGGAGTATGATCGGCTTCTAGCTCGAAGAGTGGATTTTCATAGATCAACCCACCATCAACCTCAAATAAGGGATTATTCACAAACTGCACAATCACTCTGTACTGATCTGAATCATCCATCTCTGAGTCCCTGGAACAATACACTGAATTGTACTCCTGAATTGGCTCATCAAGTTGCCAATCATAATCAACCGTATGGGATGAAATGACAGATTTGCTCCCAGGAGGGGGAAACAAATCGACATAAGTACCAATCTCCCAACTAGATGTTGCTCTGCAAATATCATGTGAAGTGGATGGAGTAGTGTCACGGGTTGACACATAACTCTCTAGTGAGTCAACTACCATGTCACAAGAGCTATCAATAATCTATTCTGCAACACCTGTCATGGGACCAAACTCAGGGGAACCAGGTGCAACACATGGTTCTCCGCAACTCTCAACCAATGCTCTCACCCCATCTGTATCAATTGCACTTGAAACCGTGATGGATGTAGTATCCACATCCTCGACCTGCTCACAACCACAATCCGTGGACATATGTTCTTCACCAACTGCTGCCATGGAAAACTGAACTGTATCAGAAGCTGGTGAAGACTGTGCCAAACTCGAGACCACGGTAAGCTCCTCCAACCGTGAGTGTGACCCCTGAAGGGCCAACTGAGCACTCTCCAATGAATTCATAGTCACCTCGAGCTCATGAGTGAGCTCGTTAACCTCCTCCTCCTTCCCCTTTAGCGCATCATAGCAAATACAATCCCACTCGAGAAGATAGTTCCTATCAGCAAGTAACTGCAGATAATTATGTTTCATTAATCTAATAGCTTCTCGTAATGTATGGAACTCTGCAAGGGAAAGGCTACTATCACCGTGCTCATCTGACATAGGAGTACCCCAACCATACGTAGCCAACATCTGTCAAGCAACATCAAAATGCTCTAATGCTATAGCAATCATGTTATCATTGACCTTAAGTTGCCCAACCAAATGATGATACCCCTGTGACTCATCATTTCCACCCATGTCCGCACTATAGTAAGAGGCTGAATCCTTATCACTCTCGTCATGAGTAGTAGCATTGTGTGTGCTATTAGTGTCGCCCACAATATCAACAAGGGTATTGCTGCTATGTACCTCATAGGATGGCTCAACACATTTTGTAGAGGCTGTTGTTTTGGCAGTAGCTTCGCACACTTCTTCCAAAGCAACTGCATATTCCCCTAACTCGCGATCCTGGGATTCATTGCCCTCAAATAATTTTTCTGATTGGTTTCCTATGGTCTGATATGAAAAATCAGACTCACTCTGGCATGAATCGTCATCATAAATTGTATAATTAGTACCCAAATCTCGAGTACCCACCTGTGACAACTCTGTAGAAACATCAATCCCCGGTGTAATCACCTTCCTCTCATGCTCATGCCAAGCTTCATCACTACTTTCATGAAAATCAAGGTTGTTATCAGTGCTGTTAACAACTTCTTGAATGCTGTGAATACCATTAAAGATTCTCTCAACACTGATCCTAACTCCACCATACCAGAAGTGGTGAAGCAATACACTGGGACCCATCCAAACGGCCGTGCTAACTCTGTCTCCACCTGGATCCCAATATAAACCAAACTCATGTCCATCCATCATGAGGAGGTAAGGATAACTGGAAGCATCAGCTACATAACATCTCGCCATAACCTCTGCTAAACTCTCATGGATGTGATATCCACCTATGCCATCAAGCCTGCTAACATTATAATCCTTCTATAACCTTGTGTCCACTAGTAGTCTCTGAAACAAAGAAGCAACAAACCTGGTTGGGTACACATCAGCCTGATGGTAGACTAAAAATTGATCCTGCAAGCACTCACCCGCCAACAACTGAGTCGGGTATTTGCAACCACTAGTTCCGTCTACTGAAGATGGTAATTCTCCATCTAGAAAGGGATGGTATACATCCTGAACCAATCCACACGGACATGTCAACAAATCCTCTGTATGTGGACTAGACGAGAAGTGTTGAGCACTCCTCACAATGCTCGCCTCAGTAAACTCCACTGCGGACTTTGTCTGAAATCTCAATCCACAATCAGTGCTCATCTCAGGACTCAGGTCAGGGGGGTGATCAACATCTATCTCAAAGAGTGGGTTATCATATGACCAAGAAGCATCTATCTCGAACAATGGATTGTTGATCATCTCGCACTCCATCTCCTGATCTGCTTCCTACTCCCCTCCGAAATCTGCACTATAGTACGAGGTTGAGTCAACCTCATTCTCATCATGATCAGCATCATCATGTATGCCATCATCAGCACACACATCATCATCCAAGGCACTGCTGCTATATGTCTCATAGGATGTCTCAAAAGACGATATAGAATCCACACGAGTCAATGGTTGATCAATTTTATCATCCTTTTCCGCCAAAGGATCCTATAAATCTGGCCTGCGTGAATCATCAATTGACAATTCTTGCACATACTCTGAATTGGTATCTTCAAAATGATCAAAAATTTCATCAGCAATTGCTGATACACAAGATGTAGGGAGCTCAAAACCCTCATTGGTTTCATATGGACCCTTTTCTTCATGTGCATCTCTCTCAACAGGATCATCCTGTAACCTTACAACATCTTGTTCAGGACCCTCACCCTCGTGTTCTGACTCTTCTTCTTTTTCAAGAGGACTCAAGTGCTTTTCCTCTACAGCTGCCTTAGAAATTTCAACTCTATCATCAACAAGTGGATCTTCTAAGGTCTGATTTTTGCTCACCAAGGGATCCGCTAAATGCTGGTCATTAACAGCTGAGAATTCATCGTGAAGGCTTCTAGACACTGTAGTGACCTCATGTTCTGCCTTAGGTTCTTCATAATTTCTTTGCTGGTGGGAAGTTTTTTTAGGCTCTAAATCCTCATAGGGAACCCACATTATTCTATGCGCCTTGCCCTTAGGTCTCAAAGGACAATCATGGTTTAAATCATACGGCTCTCTGCAATAGGAACACAACTTCTTTTTGTTTTGTGATGTTAGACCTTTGCTCGAACTTGAAGTCATATACTGAGATAAACTGCTTCTAGTTGCGGGGTATTTAAGCTTTTTACTTAATTCTTCCAACTCTTTTAAGCTTTGTTTAAAAATTTTCATGTTCTTGTCCCATTGCTTCTGGGAAGTGGCCATGTTCAACTGAAACCTCCGAACTGCAGCTGAAACTTACCCAACAGGTTGGCAGGAAACGGCTCTGATACCACTGTGATGAGCCAAACTAGATTTGACTCAAAACCCCCAAATTTAATCTGGAATTTTCTTTGAAACCAACACAAGGTGGCTGGAAAGGTTTGCTCTGATACCACTGTGATGTGCCAAACGCACTGCTGATTTGATTTTTGCTCGTTAAAGGTCTGATTTTTGGTTTGTAATCTGCTTTTCTTGTTTTTGGTGTTTTTGTGGTTTGATGCCAAATGATTTTAATAATTTTCTTACAACCATATGCATATAAAAATTCAAATAAACTAACTTATAAAGATAACTCAAAGGAACTCTTATAAAGATAACTCAAAGGAACTCAATACACTAGTTAAGAGACCTTCATTCACAAAGAGTGCTAAAATTATATTCCTCTTACATGCATTTCAGAATGAGACATCATTTACAACTAATGACAAACTTGCAGCCAAGATGCACTGTGAACAGTGCTTGCTACAGTACCCACGCCCATGAAATTGCTCATACAAATTTACATACAAGTTTCTCCTACCAATTTTTTGTTGAAATGTCTTCTAGGATGATGGGCGCCCACTTTAGGAGTAAAAGCAGCTACAAGAAAGAGGTGTTTTCCTTACTTGTGGATGTTGAAACCCTTACTTCAAAGGGGCTGGCTGTAGGTGTATAATCAGCTCCCAAAATGTTCATAAATTCGTAGTAACACCTTCATGATGATGAATGAAGACTTTGACAGTAACTTCCCTTCTGGTAGATGTCTTCAAACACTTGCAATCAACAAAATATGGCTCCCACGAAGCCATAAAACTTAGACCTGCACTTTAAAGTGTTCTTTCACACTCTCAAGATGCATAAAATCCTAACTACAAGCCCAATCCAGGCTTACCCACTGTAGAAATCAGGAAACCCTAGTTTCCTTCTCTCCCAAACTCCACACTTCAAGTTTCACTCAACAAAATAATCTCAAGCATAAAGAGGTCAAACTTCTCGAGCTCCTTTTATAATTTGTCATTGAAAACACTATTCATTAAAATGGCACTATTCACTTAAGTTATTTCTTTTTTCACTTTATCAGTGAATAGTAACTGCAAAATATAAAGTGACCCCTTTAACAAATAGGCACATGGTCCCTAAGCCTGAGTAAGTGAAATAAATGGTGAAGATCAATATTTTAAGCTCCAATAACACGCCAAATGTGCAAGTTCACCACATCACCATACTCCAGATACCAATACTGTGTTTAACCGACCAAGTTCCTGTTCAAGTGACCCTCTATCTAGAATCACTAGCCTACGAGGATCGACATAATAGGCTAATCCAATGACTCTGATGCTCGCGAAATAATGGGTACATTACACTATATCCCTTTCTCTCCCTCCCCCTCTCTATCTCTCACCATCTCTCCCTCCCTATCCCCCTATCCATCGACTCTCTATCTCCATCTCTCTTTCTTTCTTTTCCCATATATCTTTGTATCTCTTTCCCTTCCCATATATCTCTATCTCTCTCTCTTTCTCTCCCCATCTATCTCTATCTCCCCATATATTAACTAAGAATACATGCAAGCATACAATAGTATATGTTGGTAAAAATATAATAGTGTTTTATTAAACTATAAGTAGATTATTGTCACCACTCTTCATTCAACATGAAATGCCAAATGTAGCAATTATTTTATTTCTTTTGTCAAGTTTCATTAACCAAGCTATTTACTGCATGAATAAAGTTGTGTTATGACCCTTCATCTCTTTAAAATAATTAGACAATATTAGTGAGATCAGGAAGGGGAGAAAACTAAACTCCTTCAAAATAGGGGTAGTTGTGGGTTTGTTGGTTTTCTTTGTATACTATATACTTAGTTCCTTTAGAGGATAAATAAGTCACTTTAGATCATTTTCTTAGTTGTGTATCCTAACTAATATAGAGTAAGCTTTTCCATTTTAATTGACTACTACATAATAGTTTATGTGTTGAAAGAATTATTTCCATTCTTTGTGGTTTTTACATTGGAATACAAATCATATTTAATTTCATGCCAATATTCTTCTTTCATAAAGATATTTGTTTGAAATAAGTGCTTCATAACCCATCTAATCAAATCATAATTAACCTATCAAAAAGTCAATAGGATTTTTCTAATGAAAAGAACACGACCCAATCATAAGTGTATGGCCTTCGAAGAAAGGAGTGATCCACCTTAACAATAACAACTACCTGATTTAGACCTAGGTATGTGCAAGATCATGATGGGCCAAAAAGTGGCAACATGAAAAAAGTAGCATTTTGAACTCACCAAAAAATGCGAAAATCCTGAGTTGACTTTTTTTTTGGGTTGGTTGTCAGTACATTGCTCCATAGCAATGCCCAAGCCAAAGTACTACAAATCGGATATTTGATTTTTTTTGGATATCCAATTTGTGTCTAATAATTAATTTGAAAAATATTTTAAAATGTAATATTTTTGTTCTATAAATCGGATATCCAATTTTTGCACACATATACCCAAGAGTAATTATGAGGTGGAGGGTGGGAGAGAGAGAGAGAGAGAGAGAGAGAGAGAAAATTAGGA